>CAWUFW010009225.1:600000-804060 GCA_963921515.1 Calotriton arnoldi
GCTCAATCACTCCCAATTCCAACATCTTCTGTACTTCAGTCCTGATACAGTCCCTGACATGGTCAGGTTGCCTATAAATCTTGTTTTTAATAGGCAGACTGTCCCCAGTGTCCACTTCATGAGTGCACCAGGTGGTCTGACTGGGTGTCAGTGAAAACATATGTCTAAACTGATTGAGGACTTGCCTGCAATCAGTTTGTTGCTGGGTAGTGAGGCTGCCTGCCAAGGCTACACCATCAACTGACCCATCGTCAGGGTTCTGTGAGAGCAGGTCAGGGAGTGGGTCACTCTCTTCCTCCTGCCCTTCATCAGTAGCCATGAGCAAGCCCATGTCTGCCCTGTCCACATATGGCTTAAGTCTGTTGACATGGAGAACCCTTTGGGGACTCCTGGGTGTTCCCAGGTCTACTAAGTAAGTGACCTCACCCTTCTGCTCAACAATAGTGTGGGGTCCACTCCATTTGTCTTGGAGAGCTGCTGGGGCCACTGGCTCCAACACCCACACCTTCTGTCCTGGCTGGTAAACAGTCAGAACAGCCTTTGGTCATGCCAGGCCTTCTGCAGTTCCTGGCTAGCCTCAAGGTTTTTGGTTGCCTTTTTCATGTACTCAGCCATCCTGGAGCGGAGACCAAGTACATAGTCCACTATATCTTGCTTTGGGGGCTTGAGAGGTAACTCCCATCCTTCCTTCACCAAGCACAGTGGACCCCTCACAGGGTGGCCAAACAGAAGTTCAAAAGGGCTGTAACCAACCCCCTTCTGAGGCACCTCCCTATATGCGAATAAAAGGCAGGGCAAGAGTATGTCCCATCTACGCCTAAGCTTTTCTGGGAGCCCTTTAATCATGCCCTTCAAGGTTTTGTTGAATCTCTCAACTAAACCATTGCATTGTGGGTGATAGGGTGTGGTGAACTTATAAGTAACTCCACACTCCTTCCACATTGCTTTTAAGTAACCAGACATGAAGTTTGCACCCCTGTCTGATACTACCTCCTTAGGAAAGCCCACTCTTGAGAAGATTCCCAGGAGGGCCCTTGCCACCACAGGTGCTGTAGTGGTCCTGAGGGGAATAGCTTCTGGGTACCTGGTGGCATGATCCACTACCACCAGGATAAACCTGTGCCCAGAGGCTGTTTGGGGATCCATGGGACCAACAATGTCAATCCCTACCCTCTCAAAGGGCACCCCCACCACAGGTAGTGGTATCAGGGGGCCTTTGTAGTGCCACCTGCTTTGCCACTGGCTTGGCAGGTTACACAGGAGCGACAAAACTCCTTACTGTCTTCAGACATGTGGGGCCAGTGAAAGTGAGGGACAATTCTGTCCCAAGTCTTGTTCTGGCCCAGGTGTCCTGCTAAGGGAATATCATGGGCTAGGGTCAATAGGAAGCCCCTGAACTTCAAAGGTATTACCAACCTCCTGGTAGCACCAGGCTTGGGGTCTCTACTCTCTGAGTACAGGAGTCCATCATCCCAATACACTGTATGGGGACCACTAGCTTTCCCAGCAGCCTCAGCAGCAGCTTGCTGTCTGAGGGGTTCAAGGGAGGGGCAGCTCTGCTGCTCCTGGCTCAGATCTGCCCTAGAAGGTCCCCCTGTCCCCAAGAACTCAACCTGTTCAGGTTCAAGTTCCTCTGGGACAGTTCCTTCTTCAGGGCTGAGATCATCCCCCTCAAGGGACTGATCTTCCTCCTGAGCCAAGGGGGAAGGCACTGCCTTAACCCTACTACTCCTCCTCTTGGAAGGCACTTGGTCCATTCTTCCAGAATCCAAGGCCTGTTCAGTTTTAGACAGTTTAGCTTGTGACCTGGTCACAGCAAACACATCTGCAGGGATCCCCAGCATTTCTGCATGGGTCCTGAGCTCCACTTCTGCCCAAGCAGAAGTCTCTAAGTCATTGCCAAGCAAGCATTCGACTGGTAGGTTTGCACTTACCACAACCTTCTTAAGGCCAGTTACCCCTCCCCAGGAGAAGTTAACAACTGCCAGAGTATGGTCTGTTCTGACATTGCTAGCATTGGTCACTTGGTACATTTCACCAAGTATAACTTGCCCAGGTAGCACAAGGTCTTGTGTCACCATTGTGACACTTGCCCCTGTGTCCCTAAATGCCAAAGCCTCTCGTCCATTGATTAAAGGCTGTTGTCTGTACTTGCCCAGATTACTGGGACTCACAGTGGAGGTCACATCCATGCCTCCATCACAGACTAACACAGCCTGAGTCAGTTCCCTGACTAAGTCAGAGCCCAACTCAGTTCCCAGGGTGAACCCTACTAAACCCTTTGCTGGAGCACCTCCACCAACTGTACTAGGGGGAACAGGTGCCTTAGGGGCATTGGTGGGTGCTGGACTGGAGTCTTTGGACTTGGTGCAATCACTGGTCCAGTGGGTCTTTTGCTTACAGACCTTGCACCATGGTTTTCTTTGGCCTTTACCCTTGGTAGACTGGGAATCCCCACCAGAAGAAGATTTTTGGGGGCCTGATGAAGACTTTTGATCTTTACCCTTCTCCCCACCCTTGTCAGAGTTCTTAGCATCTTGCTTCTTGGTTTCCCCACCTTGGTTCTGTACCTTCTGCTTCACCCTGGTTCTGACCCATTTGTCTGCCTTCTTTCCCAATTCTTGGGGAGAGGTCAGATCAGAGTCAACCAGGTACTGATGCAACAGCTGGTTTTGACAGTTATTAAGAATCTGCTCCCTCATTATCAGATTATACAATCCTGAGAAGTCACACACCTTACTGCCCATCAACCAGCCTTCCAGAGCCTTGGCAGAACAATCCACATAGTCTACCCAGTCTTGAGTCTGTGCTTTTGGGTGTCTCTGAACTTCAACCTGTACTGTTCAGTGGTTAGGCCAAACCCATCAATAAGAGCACTCTTCAAGACCTTGTAATTATCAGCATCCTCCTCTCTAACAGTGAGGAGCTTGTCTCTACCTTTGTCAGCAAAGGAGAGCCACAAGATTGCTGCCCACTGCTCCTGAGGGACCTTCTGTACTTTACAGGCCCTCTCTAAAGCAGTTATCCATTTGTGGATGTCATCCCCACTCTGGTAGGGAGGGACAATCTTGCTCAGGTTCCTATGGTCATAGGACCTTTCCCTATCTCTAGGGACATGGCTGCCACCATGGGACTCTAGTCCCAACTTTCTTCTCTCTTTAAGGAGATCTAGGGATTCTCTATCTAAAGCCAATTGCTTCTTCCTGATCTCCAGTTGAGTTTCCTCATACTGGACCAGTCTCTTTCTTCTCTCATGAGAGGATTCCCTCCTGTGAGAAGAAACAGAGCTCCCTATTGAGGTGCCAGAGTGGTTAGACTCCTGAGAAGGAGACCTAGACTTTCTGAGCACACTCATAATCCTTCCTGGGGGGACAAAGGTGTGGTTCTCAAGATCCTCATCTTCATCTTCCCCAGAAGGGATTGGGTTTTCCAGGTCAGGGTCATTGTCACCCTCCTGGTCAGTTTCAGAGGGGGCTGGGGGTAGTAGTACCCCTGGCCCCTTCCTCATCTGCTGGCCCACCCTCTGCTCCTACCCCTTCAGTCTCTGAAGACTTACTAAGATCATAAGCCACCAACAACTCCTGGAGGTGTTGGGTGGTGGGACTTTGGCCTGTCCTTAATTTCCTCACGTTACACAAAGCTCTCAGTTCCAAGAATGGGAGTGTGTCATACTTGGAGGGGGAAGCTCAATGGCTTCCTGCAGGGCATCTCTAGATCCTGCTTTTAAAGACATTACTAGTGTGGTGTGGTGTATGCACTACCTACTCTAGTGTGGCCTACTAAACTCTCTTGAGTTGTAGAAAGGGTTGTGCTATCCCTTAACACACAACTCTAAGTTCAGTAGAACTTACTGATATTCTAAGCTTAAATTATATGTACCTTAGGTACCTTTAGTGGTTTTCAGTTGATCAATTCAATTGAGATTATCTGGTAAAACAATAGCAAGCTGGAATCCCACACGCTGCACACCAATGTGAGAAGTTGGCCTGGCATATGCTGTCCACTAATTATAGTGGGCACCTTGCACCAGTCCAAATCGACTCTTATGGTAGGTAGGTTAAAGACAACCTTATTGAAAGCTATCCTAGTGGTAGCTGTGGAGAGCAGCCTTCAGGCTAAGTCTTGAAGGAATGTAAAGCAGCTTGTTTTACCAGTCTATAATCTCTTGAGTGACCAAATGAAAGAGCACCACACCAGGTATATATTCAAAATATATGTATTTATTACTAAACACACCCCTCTAGTCTCTTTATGAGGCTAGAGTTCGAAGTACATAGGTTATAAGATCTTAAATCACAGTAATAGCACAAATACACGTTTGGGCCCTAGGGGCGTACCAAACCATATACCAATAAAGTGGTATGCGAACCACGACTGAACTAGACACTAGGCCTAGAGCCTCTAGAAGTGCTTGGACCACAAGGAACCACCCAAGGTAGTGACACAGGGGACCCACGGGAGACGCGTGCAGTGTAAATACACAACCGCGATACGCCGTTAACTTCTATGGAGAAAGTCGGGATCGGGAAAATAGAGGAAAGGGACACTTAGAAGAGGACTAGGACAAAACCCTTTGAGATCTAGGACTTTGAAGAGTCTCTACCCACGGGAGCACCGGAGTACTCGTGTTACCTCACCCAGGGAAGCCGGGTGCATAGGTGCCTTTCGGGGTCGGGTTTCGTCGTCGGTTCTTATGGCGATCTGCTGCAAAGTGCTGCTGGCGACCAGGAGAAAAGTGTCCGGGTGGATCCAAGAGTGGATCGGAGTTCTGAAGAACCTGAAAGCAGAGGGGACAGAGTCTGGGTCACTAGCCAGTGACCAGGGAGGCGATGGACAGATGCCCACCGATGCCGAGTGCTTCAGATTCGATGACGGTCGTCTTGACTCTTCAGCCACGAGGTCCAGGAGGCGTTGTCGGCGACCAGGAGCAGGATTCGGGCTGTTGCTCGATGTCTGTCGAGTGCAGAGGTGTCGGCGACCAGATTGGACCCAACAAGCCTTGGCAACGGCAAGTCTCGAGTAAGATGTAGATCGTCGATGATGCAGACCAGCAAGGTCTGGGGAACTCACCCAGCAAGGGTAAGTGAGGGCAGGCCTGGAGCAACCAGACTGCCAAGTAAAGAAAAGATTGGCCTTCGGGAAGGGCTACTAGCCAACGGGCTAGCGACCGCGAAGGAGCCTCGTGACGCCGCACGTGGAGCTGGCTTACAGGACACTCGTGGAGTGGGGGCCAGTGATCTTCGGTGCAGGTGGTGCTGGAGGCTAGGGCTACTCGGAGCCCAAAGCACGACTTCTTGGGAGACCCAGAAGATGGTGCACTTGCAAATGTGCTCGGTGTCCAGGGGTCACGGTCTCACGTTACCCACGATAGCCACGGGCCTCAGCTTTGCTGGGGACTCAGGGTAGCCTCGGGAAGTCTGAGAATCCACCTCTGGTGATGCGATGACTTCGGCGTCCGACGGGAGCTTCAGTGATGCGAACCGGACAGATGCTTCTTTGGTGCCTGCCAAGCAGGGGAGTCACTCCTTGACCCCAAGGGAGATTCTTCAGTCCTCTAATCGTGAGTAGAGCGTCGAAGGTCCAGGATTCTGTTTCAGAGTTTCGTCCAGGTATAATCTAAAGTCCTAGGGACTGGGTTCCTACCTTTATTCTAAAAATAGGGGATGGACTACTCTGTGGCCCCACCTATGGGTGGGTCAGGGCAGAGGGGTGGCTACACCCCTTTCCCTTTGTCCAGTTCGCGCCAAAGCAGGGGCTGCAAGCCCCTGATCCGGTTTGAACTGGGGTATGCACAGGGACACCAAATGTGCCCCCAGTGCAGGACTTCAAAGCACCCGAAAGTGCTCCCGCCCAGCCCCAATACACATTGTCCTGTCTGGGGAGGTGGTCACACCTCCCTGGGACAGGAAACCTATTGTCCAGGCCTCCCCTGCCGGAGTTTCGTCCAGCAGCAGGAGGCCAGACTCGTGTCTGTGGCAGCAGCATCCATTTTGTGATGCCAGGCTCTGGAAAGAAGTTACCGGACTCGTCAGAGTTAACATGCCTTTCCCTCTAGAAGGGTGGAATGCTACCCCCGCCACCAGGATTGGCGGGGGGTAGTATTCCAAGATGTTTGACACCAAACACGACATGTTTAGGTGCAGCCATTCCATAGTTAGCATTTTACCGCGAGGATATAATGCGTTTAAGAGTATATGGTCAGGCTGCACTACAAACAGCATCAGAGATGGTCTCCGAACGCTGCAGAGGGGCCCTGCTCATGCAGGGGCACCCTCTCACATAGGAACCATGCACTCTGCCTTTAGGATTGATAAGGCCTGCCTTAGGAGTGACTTATAGGTTTATATGTGTGTATGCATTTAGTGATATAGGTAACCTATACCACTGCAAGGGGTGCATGCACCACCTTACCCAGGCTGCAGTAGCAGACCTGTGGTGCCAGTTTGGATGGCCTACCAGGGGTGGCATAATACATGCTGCAGCCCCTGGCAGGCCTCTGAGGTGCCTATGCCCTTGGTACATAGTATACCATATACTAGGGACTTACAAGGGCACTCCAGATCCCAATCAGTGATGTGCCTAAGGCACATGGAGACCCTTTTAAAGAGGAAACAGCTAGGCTGGGGTTCTGAATAGCAGGGCCCCAGCCAGACTAATGTCGAAAACCAGTGAAGTATCAGCAAAAAGTGGGGGTACCCCTGTGAAGCAGATCCTACTCTCCTACACCGTGCTCCGCCCCCAGCGGATGCGGAGATAGGATGCATTTGTAAGCTGCACCACCGCGGTAGCGCCGGCCAGGACCACGCGGTGTGTCACCGCCATGAACCATGCCCTTGCAGCCAATGGGGACCGCTATCGCGGTGGCATGTTGCAGATTCAAAAATCGCGGTAGGCATGCTCCGCCCCCGCGGAGGCGGTCATTGGATGCTTTTGAAGAAGGCTGACCTGGAACACCAATGGCAGAAGACTATGACCACTGAAACGAGTCCAGGGCCCTATATATGTGTGGAAGGGAGCACCACATTTCCACTGCTCACAGAGCCTGCTGCCTGGGACCCCTCACCTGCTGCTGCCTCCAGGGACTGCTGCCTGGGACCCCTCACCTGCTGCTGCCTCCAGGGACTGCTGCCTGGGACCCCTCACCTGCTGCTGCCTCCAGGCTCTGCTGCCTGGGACCCCTCACCTGCTGCTGCCTCCAGGGACTGCTGCCTGGGACCCCTCACCTGCTTCTGCCTCCAGGGACTGCTGCCTGGGACCCCTCACCTGCTGCTGCCTCCAAGGACTGCTGCCTGGGACCCCTCACCGCCCACTGCCGCCGCTGACGTCTCATGTCCACAGTGATGGCTAGGACGGAGAAGATCCATGCCAGTCCATTTACAAGCGAGGAGCTGGATGTCCTGGTGGACGAGGTGCTGACACAGTACCCACGGCTATATGGTGGCCCAAATGTTGTGGTAAGTCTCCAACAGTGGGGGTGTGAGTGCAAGGGGGGCACACATGTAGTCGATCAGATGGTGTATGTGCCTGAGAGTGTGGGGTTGTGTAATGCACTGGCTGACATGCTGTTTCCTAGTTGTTAAGGGGGTGTATGCAACCCACACATTAAATGCATGGACATGAAGGGTGGATGGACATGTGTTGTGTACACATCCATATGGTGTGACAGCTATCTGGTGATGCATGTTTCGGGACAGTTATTGTTCATGTGACTGTTTGTGTGGCTCCTCGTTGTCCATCTCTGTGTGATTCTACCTGGCATGGACTGTCCACGCCCAATGTGACAAGGACACATCACTGACTGCACAGAGTGTGATACGTGTGTGGTTGGCATGAGTGTACATCAATGACCCATATCTGCCGTGTGGAGATGAGTCTGTGTCATGCCACTGTTCAGAGAGAGAGCTTTTACCATGAGAGTGTGTCACTGATGTTTTCCCCCTCTTGTCTCTCACACCTGCAGCTCAAGGTACACCAGCGTAAGGCCGTGTGGAGGTCCATTGCAACCAAGGTGCTGGCTCTGGGAGTGTCAAACCGCCGGCGCACCCACTGCCAAAAGAGGTGGGACGACATATCACGACTGGCAAAGAACGTTGCCGAGATGACACTGGGGATACTCCTCGCAGTGGCAGGTTGTCACGACGCAGCTTGACACCACTGATGTGCCGCATCTTGGCTGTGACACAGCCTGAGCTGGACGCACGTTTGAAGGAGCATCAACAGCAAGCTAGGGGTGAGTATTCTGTGAAGGTTGATTTTGTCTGTGAGTGGCTGCATGTGTACCAAGCCTGTACCTGCGCTGGTGTACGTGATGTGGTTACTGTGATGCAGTGGGTTGTAAGTGGCCCCTGTGCTGGGTGTGGCAGTCACGGATATTACATACATGCACTTACTGATGTTTTTCCAATCCTGGGAATTTCAATGGCATTGTGGGTGGTGTGCTGCAGGCCTGGTCCATTGGTGTTAGTGTTTGTACGCCCCAACATGCATGATGTTGTGCTGACTGCCCATCACATGGCTCAGCTATGCCGTGTTTAGATGTTTGTACGCACTGTTTGAGGTAGTGATGTGTGTCTGCATGGTGAGATTGCACGGGGTGGCCTGCAACATGTAGACTTTGTCATCCTCAGTGTTGCTTTGCTTGAATATGTTTGTCCTGTTGCTGTCACTTTGCTGACCCTACATGTCTCTCTGTTATGCAGTATCTCCCGTGGGCACGGAGGGACAGGGGACGGAGACCAGTGGTGGTGAAACAAGCACAACAGCTGCACAGGATCCCAGTGACACAGATGTGACCAGCGCCTCGGAGGGGGATAGGAGTATGCTGGAGGAATCACAGCCTGAGACGCAAAGTTCAACATCATCTGATGACGGCGGTGGTGCAGACATCTTGGAGGACACAGGGAACGGAGAGTCTGCTACATCTTCCAGCACACAGCGTGCAGTGCCCACCCTCCCAGCCACTTCCTCTGTTGCTGCCCGTGTTCGCACCACAAAGAGGGGAAGAGTGTCCTTCATTCCAGGCACCGCTGCCCCTGCCCCTGTGCCCCCTGCTGCCATCAGTGCAGAGTGTGTGGACCTTATGCGCCAGCTGCGTGTGGGGCAGACAGGGCTCCTCAATGCATTGTCAGACCACGACCGCAAATTGGCACAGGTGTTAGCTTTCATGGAGGGCATCCATTCAGACGTGGGTGGGCTGCACCGCACTGTCCAGACAATGTCCTCCACAATGGCGGCTGCACTTCAACTGGCTCAATCTCGTAGTCCAATTCCAGTCCCTTTGTCCACCCCCATGCCAGTGGCGACGTCTGACGACGGTGACCACGCTTCACACACCTCAACGTCACGATACTGCACACGTAGCACACAGCAGCAGCAGCCCAAGCGGTCAAGGTCCCAGACACCTTCCCCTACGAAGAAGAAAACAACCCCAGAGCGCAAAGGGAAGAGCCCGTCAGGCATTGCAAAGGCACATGATTCAAGGAGGAAGTACTCAGGGTCACAAGCCCCAGAGCAATCCCCGGCCACAGACTCTGTGGTCCCAAAACGTCTCGCAAAGGCATGCAGACACTCTCCATGCCCACTGTGAAGGTGGGGCCTGGCAAGGCTACACATAGTAAGGTATCCAAGGCTGTTTCACCAACTACCTCTACTCCCATTCCAAGTCCAGTGAAGCAGGGACAGGAGGGCACTGTAGGGGGCACACAGGGTAAAGAGGGGATGGAGGGGCAGAGGAAATGCCAGGCTAAGTGTCCTTCTGGATCCAGCACATCCCCAAAGGGAGGTCCAGCGTGTGCACCTGCGGCAGCCTTGGTGATGAGTGTGCCGTTTGTGTCCACACCACTTCCCATTGATACCAAGACAGGCAAGCCATTTAGAATCCCCAAGAAGTGGAAAGGCACCCCTCCACTGTCTCCCTCCCACACTATGTCCCACGTCGGCCTGAGTCCACCTCCACGTGCCACTACACCACCTGGTCCAAGCAGCCCTCCAGCGTCCAAGGCCACTGATAGCTCTTCCTCAGCTGGGTGTCTCACTCCCCAGTCAAGTGGTCCAACTGTGCCCGACACACAGTCAGCTCCCAGTCAGACTGACAGCCAAGTCTGAATGTTGATCAATGTCACAGACCTGTCTCTCCCACACCGGTACCTGTGCTGCCCATCGTGACACACCAGACTGTGTTGCTGACCATGGCGGAGTTTGGTGACACACATTCCCTGTGCAGCTTCTCATTGTCTCTGTCAGCACCTTGGACTGGCCACTGGCCTTGCAGTTTGCCCCCTGCCTGTGCAGCTTCTCATTGACTCTGTCAGCACCTTGAACTGGCCACTGGCCTTGCAGTTTGCCCCCTGCCTGTGCAGCTTCTCATTGTCTCTGTCAGCACCTTGGACTGGCCACTGGCCTTGCAGTTTGCCCCCTGCCTGTGCAGCTTCTCATTTTCTCTGTCAGCAGCTTGGACTGGCCACTGGCCTTGCAGTTTGCCCCCTGCCTGTGCAGCTTCTCATTGTCTCTGTCAGCACCTTGGACTGGCCACTGGCCTTGCAGTTTGCCCCCTGCCTGTGCAGCTTCTCATTGTCTCTGTCAGCACCTTGGACTGGCCACTGGCCTTGAAGTTTGCCCCCTGCCTGTGCAGATTCTCATGTTCAGGCTCTGCATCTTGTGCCTTGGTCCTGTCTGATATTGTTGCCTATCAGTGCTATTTGTGAATAAAAACAGTTGCTCATGTTGTCAGTTGTGTCATTGTCCTTACTGAATAAGGCTTTTCCTGTATGTCTCACATTTACTGGGCCACATGCTCTGTGTGCCACTTCAACTGTGCCACTGGCTTGTTTGACTTATCATTTATTTTACAGGGGTGACGGGGACTTCAGTTCTTCATGACTCGGATACTTGTGGGGTCAGTGATGTTGTTTTCGGTGACATACCAGACTCATGTTCCTTCCTTGTTGCTGTTGGCTATGTTTTACTGCATCCTGGTATGTGGGCACTGCAAACACATAGAGGGGTCATATACGGGATTGCAGGCAGGCTGACCAGGCTCAACATGTATGTGCGTTCTTGCTTTCATGTATGCCTAGCAGTGTAGATGTGTAGTCATGTTGTGATGGGAAGTCATCCTAGTCACATCGGTTACTTACATGGTGTGCATTTGGGTGGTCAAGGGTTGTACGGTGTGTTGGTTGTGGCTTTGTCGTGTGTGTTGATGTGTGTGTTAATGGCGTGTGACTCATGGCTGTGTGGGACTGTTGTGTGTTTGTGTGCACACACTGCTTGTTGTGCATTCAGTGCTGTGGGTGTATGTTGCCTTGTGCTGTCCTAGTGTACATCCCCTGATGTACTGCTGTGTTTGCTAAGTGCTTTGTGGTGTTGTGCATCTGTTGTGTGTTTGATGTGTCTGTGTTGTTCTGTGATGGTGCACTTCTTGTCTGTGTTGTGGTATGTAGCCTATGCATTTTTCCTGACTGATGAGGTGGTGCACTCCTGTTGTGTGTGTGCTCCCATTGCCTTCCCCTAGTTTGGCTGCACAGGTGATGTGTGTTATTTTTGTGGTTCTGTATGTGTTTCTGTTTTGAATTGTGTTTGCCATTTTTGTTTTGGTGCAGACGTTGGTACTGAAATCCCTGTGTGTGTGTGATGTTTGTGGATGCTCCCAGGGGGTTTGATTGTTTGTCTGTATCTTGTCTGGACATTATGTAGGCCCTTCTGTGTGTCTGGCATTGGGGTTTTGTGCTGCAGATATGAGGGGGTATGTTTGGGGACTCCTACTTGTGTTTGACAGTCATTGAGTGTGCCAATGTGCCCTGTGTGATACTCATGTGTACTTGCTGTTCACTGTTTGACTTGAGGTCCTTCCTTTCATCCCTGTCCCTATACATGGGTTACCTTGCTGTCTCCCTGAGTTGTTGCACTGAGGTGACTGTTGTTTGACTTCACTCACTGTGCCAGCCATGTGCTTGGATGGGGTGTGGATGTTGTTCTGGGTTCCTTGTCCTGCATGTGTCTGTTCACCTGGTTGTTGGTTGTCTCCTTGCCCTCCCATTTGTGTGGACATAATTTTTGCTTTCCTCTATGTTGTGCTCCATTGCTGGTGGCATGTAGTCTGTGTATGTGGCTGTGTGTCGGTGTGGGGTATGTCTGTGTGAGTTGGCAGGGTGTGTGTCCAGTAGTCTGTATGTTCCTTGTGTGTGTGTATGTTAATTTTGTGCTTGTATTCTGCTTTCTTGCCATGTATGTGGTGTTGTGGTGTGTGTGTGTGTTGCCCTGGGCCTGTGCCTCTGTGCTGTGTGTTAATCTACACCCAATGCTGCTGTGTCTGTCTCCCTAGGTGTTAGTTGTGTGCTGCTGGGTGTGGATTTAGCTCGCTTGGTGTTGGACATGGGGGTGCACAGGGGGGGGAATTGGCATGTTTCTTGCTGTGTGCGGCGGAACTGTGGGTGGTGGGTGGTGGTGGTGGCCTGTGGTCTTTCTGGCCTGTCCGTTGCTGTACATGCATTCTGCTTTGTGCGATGGATTTCCCGCATACTCACCGCTGCGGTGTCGTCAGCAACACATTACATTATGTTCGCGGTAATTTGGTGGGCTTGATGCATGGTGTGAATTGGTGCCAGCTGAGACATGTGTGGGTACACTGATGGATGTATTCCTGTCCACACCAGTGTGTCTGGTGTGGCCAGGTGCCCTGTTTCAGCCCGTGGAATTTGTGTTCTGTTTTGTGTTGTATTGTGTTTTTTTTACGTACCTGCGGCGGCGTCCGCGGCGGGCGATGTTGGCCTGGTGATGTATCACGTACAGCACCGGGAGGACGTGTAGTGCTGGATCCATGGCGTTCGGCTCCGGGTGGAGGGCTCCGGAAGTCTTGTTTCACGCTCCGCTGTCGAGATTCCGCCGTGTCTGGAAGGCCGGTTTTTCCCCTGCGGTTCGACGGGTTGTTTGGCGCATCCTAATTTGTTGAGCGGACGGGACGTCATTCCGCACGGCGGTGAGTCTCCATTGGCTCCCACCGGCGCGGTGGCGGGCGCAATTTCATGGCGGTCGGCGTTGCACCGCGGAGGTCGGGAAATGGGGCATATTTGCCCTTCATAATATGGCGGCCGTGAGGACCGCTGCTGGCGGGCGGTAAAAGGCATTTTTCCGCACCGCCGGCACCGCGGTACTGACACCGACCGCCATCGTAATCGGCCCCCTAGTCTGGTGACTTTACTCAATGGTCACCCCTTTTACAGTGGTCATCAGCTAAATATGAGACACCCATGAGATGTTTCTCATTGGATGCAGACACACCAATGAGTACACGTACACAATTAGATAAACAAGTAAAGAAAATAATTAGGGAAATGGTTCTTGAATGGATGGAAAAAGGGGTACTAACGAAAGAAAATGCATTGCAATACATTCCACCCAATGCCTCCAAGAACTAAAAAAATATGCTCTTCAATGTATAGCATATCGCCTAATTGATTTATTTAGAGAATTAGAGACACAAACGGGAGATAGTGAAGCGATCCCACAGGAGTTAAACAATTATGAGGGAGAGTGAAGTTTTTACTTTGAGCGCAAATGTGAAGATTGGTTTGTGCAATGTTATGCGTGCCTCCCGTCAACTTTTGCAAATTCCAGACTTAGACTATGTGGTGAGGTGGAAGATGTTAGTGCAGAGAAAATATTACCAATGAGGGAAATACATCCTTTGCCCCCTCCGGCTGGACAAGTAAACCCTGACCCACAGTTTGTTCACACTGCTTGGACAAAGACAGAATTAATGGCAATAAAAAAGGATTTCCCTGATCCTAGAAAAGACTCCAAAGGATTCTATGACGCTTTGGAACAAGCCACTAATATTGCCTATGACCCTCAAAGATATCAATATGTTGTTTGGCCATGTCGTGCCTCCGAAAATATGGGATGAGGTGAGACGGAATGACCACGCACAACTGAACATACATAGTTTGGGCTAACTTAGAATGAGAATATAGAATTAGACACACAGGATATTTGCCCCCGCAAAGTATTTTACGGTTGCCTCAACTATTGATTAGGAGATTGTAATTGATTTTGTGTTGAGAAAAGGTTGATTGGGATAAATGAACAGAATGTAAACAAAAGGAGAGCGAGGAAGTAACAGATTTCTTTAGTAGACTTGAAGAAACGTTCAAGGCTCACAGTGGACAGGATCTAACAACAGTAGCAGGGCAACACATATTTACTTTTCAGTTTGTTAACAATTTATTGACTGATTTGGGAGACAGTATCGAAACATATGAGAGTACATGGACAGCAAAGAGTTCCGCAGAGTTATTAATGATGGCTTATTATTATGATAATAAAAGAAATACTGAAATGGAGGAAACAGATAAGAAAATGAAAGAGTTAAAAACTAAAGCATTGATGAGGGCAAGAGGAAGTAGTAGAGGGAGGGGCCGAGTGCAATCAGCTTCGTCGTCCCAGAGAACTGGGATAGGCTATAATACTTGCGCCTATTGCTTTCAAGAATGGCACTGGAAGAGTGAATGTCCTTCTCTTCAAGAAGAGGACAAGAGCTACGAATATAATTAATTAGAGGCAGGGGCAGAGGTGGAGGCCGAGGTCAGACAAGGACAGAAAATGTCAGACATGGTCCAAGTGCTAATTGTTTTGATGGATGTAACAACGCTTTTCACACACAACATTACTTGGATGATGATGATTATTGTGAATGGACCAAATATGGAGACCCGAGAGAGAGAGAGAGCAGCAAGTACCACTACCTGTAGACCAGTCTGCACCATATGTTAAGATGACAATTGATGGTGAAGAACATAAGTTTCTAATAGATACAGGCTCTACTAACCTACCACACAGACATATGTGACTTTTAAGGCATGGTCTTATTTTGTAGAAAATGGATACCACACTTGTCCTTGATAGCGAAGCCTTAACTGTCCTTGACGCATAAAGGCATATCTGACCCAGTTCCATGGCATGCTAAACATCAAAGTAGCTTTATCACCCTGAGAGAAGCTCTTTGTAATGCACCTGCTTTATTTACCCCTGACTATACTAAACGCTTTACTTTATTTTTACATGAAAAAGATGGCTGTGCTTTGGCTGTACTAACACAAAAACAAGGAGAGAAGAATAGATCATGTGCCTATTTTTCCTCAACATTGGATCCAGTAGCAAGAGGCCTACCAAACTGTCTTCGAAATATTGCTGCGGCAGCAGCTGCGTTAAAAGAGGCAGATTCAATTATTTTGAGACACAAGGTCACAGTATGTGTACCTCATTCAGTTGACATACTATTGAATAAAATAAAAATGCAACATTTAACTAATGCCACATTGACGCAATATGAACTGACACTGATGGCCCCAATTGTCAGTCTGGAACAATGTATCACAATAAACCCAGCCACTCTGATACCTCTCCCTTTGGGAAAGGATGAAGTACAACATGACTGTGTGATTGTCACTGAAACTGAGACAAAGGGTCGAGTGGACCTGGTGGATGTACCAATGCTGATTGTTGATGGTACTTTGTTTGTAGATAACTCGTGTCTAAAGAAACCGGATGGGACTATCTCAGCTGCCTATGCAATTACCACCAATTATACTGTAGTTGAGATATGTAGAATAGAACAAACATCAGTACAGGCTGCAGAGTTGATAGCCTTGACTAGAGCATGTGAATAGTCAGAAGGGTTAAAGGTAAATATATATACCAATAGCCAGTATGCATTTTGCATGGCCCATAACTTCGGCCGCTTATGGGCCCGAAAGAGGATTTATTACCTCTAGTGGAGCTAAGATGCAGCATGGACATCTCATTTCTAGGCTTTTGAATGCTATCACTCTCCGAAAAAGATTAGCTATCATTATATGCTGTGCACACAAAAAACAGATGAGGTGGGACAAGAAAATGCTTTTGCAGATGAGATAGCGTGAACTACAGCTTTGGCAGAACAGTCACTGATGTACGTGGTAGTGAAGACTGATAATGAAGGAGAGGGGTATGACCCTTATGCAGAGGTGAAGGAAGTACAAAATGTGGCAGATGAGGAAGAAAAAAAAAGTGGCAGGAAAAAGGATATGTGTTTGACCAACACTTTCAGGCATGGATGGATGGTCCAAATGGAAATAGATGGATGCTTCCAGACACTTTTGTTTAGCCTATGGTCCAAATGATACATAGACCAGGAAAAGGAATTGCAGTACCAACAAGTCATTTTCACATGCCAGAGTATCCCTTTGAATGCTTGCAGATGGATTTTATCCAGATGTCTCTGAGCAATGGGAAGCATTACATGCTGGTTGTGATTTGCAGTTATAACAATTGGGCTGAGGCCTTCCCTTTGAAAGACAACACAGCTTTGAGTACGGCAAAGGTGCTATTGAAGGAATATTCAGCCTGCTCCGGAGCATTTGGAGTGACAATGGAGTACATTTTTTAAATGAAATAATGGATTTGGTGTGTAAAGGTTTAGGTATAAAGCAGAAATTCCATTCAGTTTATCACCCTACAGCTGCAGGATTAGTTGAAAGGTGTAAAGGAACACTGAAGAACAAGTTGTCAAAAATATGTGCATCTAGTGTTGGGTGGATGCCTTGCCCTTAGCCTTGTTCTCCATGAGAACGACCGTGACAGCAAATAATAAATTATCGCCCTATGAATTAGTGATGGGTAGGCCAGCCAATGTCCATGGGTTTGCAAATCTCCATTGAGACTGCGTGATATGCCACATCCTGCATTGCTGGATTATTGTAAAAAACTGATTAACAGACTATCCGAAATTCGCGAACATGTCAGAGACACCTGGTCCCCACCCTTGTAAGGGTAAGTGCATGGCATCAAACCGGGGGACTGAGTGCTGACTAAGAACTTCTTAAAAAAGAACAGCTTGCAAACACAGTGGAAAGTCCCCGTCCAGGTCTTGCTGAAAACCCAGACTGCTGTACGGTGTGATGGACATAAGAATTGGGTGCATCTCTAATATTAGAAGGCCACCACCATTCTGGCAGTAGCAGCTTTCGGAAGGAGGTGGTTCAAGTCTCAAGAGAGTGCCCATTCCTGGAATAACAGACAGCACACCTACTGCACCCCGTTACAATCTGCGCCCAAGAAGACTGAGGGATTAGATAGGAAAGCACTTAGGACGGAACAAGCACCAACTGCCAGGAACTCAAGATATCCATCCTTAAGACACTAAGGGGCCGATTCCGATTCGGGCCGGAAATCTCTCCGACCGAGCCGGACCCGACCGAACGAGTACGATGCGTCCGTATGCTATCGTACTCGAGTTGGTCGGACTCCCATTGAAGCCAATGGGAGCCGGTCGTACAACGCGTACGCGGGCTCCCATTGCCTCAATGGGTGCGAGGCAAACAAGGGCGCCCCCTACAGCGTGTACGCGGCGAAGCGACTCGCGCCGTACACGCACAGGTAGGGGACCCATGGGTCCCCCTGTGTGCGACTCGCGCGGCTACGCGTACAGGGGGTCCGACACGGACCCCGAGTACGGCTCCGACTGCTCTTTCGAGCCGGGCGGCGCGTGTCGGTCGGACTGCTCGCGGCGCGCATCGTACTTACCCGGCCGGGGAACGTCTCCATTGCGCGGTGCGAGTCGTGTCCGAGCGAGTCGGTCGGTGTGGTTCGACCCGGGAACGTGTCGGTCGGAGCGGTTGGGACGCCCGAACGAGTCGGTCGGCGATTTCGCATCGTACTCGCTCGTCCGGACGCACGTACGAATCGGTCGGGAAATAGGGCTCCGAATCGGATCCGGTTAAGCCGAATCCGATTCGGAGCCCTACCGGCCGAGATCGGAATCGGCCCCTTTCTTGTGCAATGAAGTTTGTAAAATAAGGACACTGTAGACTATGGTTAGCTTAGAGATGCATCCCTTTGGCCGACCCTTCACTAATGCAGATCTGGAAAAAGAAAACATAATAGCAACTGTTGTAAATGAAAATGTGCAATGTCAGCATTAGATAATATAACAGTAGAAATGACTGCTATGCGTTCTGTGGTTTTACAAAACTGCATGGTTCTCGATATGCTACTTGCAGAATGTGGAGGAGCATGATGGGTTTTGCATACCGACTGTTGCATTTGCATTTATATACCGGACCATTCCAAAAACATACATCAGGCTATTGAGAAAATGCATAAAATAGCCCATCAGGTACATGAGTTTGCCAATGAAGATGTTTCCTCCCTTTGGGATCGTATTGCCTCATTTTTCACTAGCTGGTATTGGAAATTATTGATGATAGTGGTCGTAATAGGGAGTATAGTGTTAGGTTGTTGCCTGTGCATACAATTCTTGCCAATGTGTTGTGGTATGCTGGCAACAATTTGCTGCCCTTCTCCATCCTCTTTTTGTCAGACAAATGCAGCAATGGTTCAGCAGGAGGAAGTTTTTATGTTAATGCAAATAGATGAAAACTTATTCTCCACCTAAAAACTGTGAACAATACCACTAAGTGCTCATTGATGTTTTGGGTTAGATGATACTGAAATGTTCAGATCTAATCTAAGGGTCGATTGTGATTTTTTTTTTGTATTGAGAAAACAAACCCCTGCTTTCGAAGATTTTGAAATACAAAAACGTTTGCTGAGTCGGCATTTTAGATATGGCGCCAACTCCCACAGCAGCTTCTATGCCTCACCATTTTGTGCTGTGAAGGGAGTTCCTGAAGCATTAGTGCGGTCTCTCCTCCCTCAGGGTAGGGAGACCATGGACTCTGCCACCCTCGTGGGCCGGCAGGTTGTCTGCTCAAACTAAAACACCCTAAGATCTTAAAATTAAACATAGAACTATCATGTATTTCATTTCTATTGGATTTACACCTCATTATTAGAGTTTGAATTTATAATTTTAAGAACTGACTCTATCTGCCTAAATACCTTAAATGGCTTTTCTTGAGTTGTGTGTTCAATATGCATTTCACTATGAAGTGCAAGAGAAGTGAAGTACTCACTTAGATACTGTGAAAAACATATTTTTTTTCATTATTTTGAACATTAGTTCTTTCATTTTGTATTTTCCTGAGATGTTGAATCGCAAAACTTTGTTGCCTTTCTACTATTGTGTTAAGTTAGCATAAACAGACTTGTTTCGCTCGTATCTTTACACACCTGGTGTTGACATACCTGCTCTTTGCCCATCTGAGGCTTATCCGTGAGACAATTGCAATGTTTATACTTGATTGTTCGATTGTCTGTCAGTGTATGAGAAGGAACAAGCAATGTCCACTTGTAATGTTTGTACTTGTTTGTTCGATTGTCAATGTATGAGAAGGAACCAGCAATGTCCACTGATAATGTTTATGCTCTTTTTTTTCGATTGTCTGTCTTGAAATGAGAAATAAATCAAGTCATATCCTTTGTACCTAATCAGGGATTGTTCCTTTTGTAAATATTTCGCACATCCACAGCTAGTGTCACATGTATAAATAACCTCGCCGATCTTTGTAGGATGTCCACTCTTTTCCTAGCCATCCTGGTGCTGGGAATATGTGCACCCACATGTCTATAATAAATATGAAATACTTTGGCAAACCTCCGACTACTGGCCTCTTTGTTTGTAAGATGGAGACTAAAGGAATGTGATTTCCACAATACTCCACTTCTGTAGAAGTGGTATTTAGTCAGATTTAGCAGAATTCACTTAGACACTATAACAAGCATTGTGTGCATCATAGTTACAGCAGGTTGCATTTCCCTAAGGTGGAGTTGTGCCTTGTGTGCAACTCCACACGGGAAAAACAGCAAATGTCACTTGAGACTCCAAATAATGTGCCTGGAAGGCTGTCTCTGATTCGGGTTTCCAGGAGTACAACTAGGAATATTTGTCAATTCCCGAAACCTGAAAACATAACTGTACATAAGTTTAATTCACAATTAGTTTTGGTGAATGGTGCCCTGTGTGTCTCTGACCCTGGGAGAGGGCCTTTTGGCTCCTTGGATAAGATCTCCTTCAAGGCCTCAGTACCCCATCTATTTGTTCACAGCTGTTCCCTAGAGACTGAAAAGACTTTCCACACTTCACTCTCACCTATTGTCAGGCCAAACACTTTGCAGGCTACTGTGGCCTTCAACATGAATGGAGAGGCAGGGCAAGCATCATCTATGTTATAGTGTAAACACATGCCTTACAAGATCATTAGTTTTAGTGGGTCTTCCTGGAAGAAGCTAAATGGTCCAGTTGCACAATTTGGATTCTTGATTTAGGTTCTCTTTGCCAGGCCAACTATAACTTATACTTATACTGTCCTGTGCGATAAAATGAAGTCAATGGGTTACCTCTAATAACTTCTAATTGGTATGAAAAAGCTAAACATTATCAGGACCTTATTTTAAAAAAGTACTTTTTTGATACCTAAATAGCGAATAGTACAGATTAGCTATTTAGAAATCACAAAATGTTATGTACTATGAATCTAGTGTCTTAAATAGGAATTTTTTAGGATTAGCTATTTAAAAATATCAGGCCTCATATTTGAAGAATGCATTTGGTAAAATAAGTCACAGTTTGCGCACCGACATTTACTGAATGCATTTGTATTTTGTGAACCAACCTATGTATTAATAGGTGGGCTAAAAAAATACAGATTCATAGTTTGTTGCAATTCAACGAACCTCATTAATATGCATGAGGTAGTTCACAAATTGCGACCCCCTACAATTGCCTACAATCACAGGCATGGTGGTCTGCTGTGGTCAGCAGACCACCATGTCTGTGACAGCTTTTTAAGAAAGCAATCTATTTGTTAATGCAGCCCATTTTCTTTTTGCATTTAAAAAAAAAATGATGTTTTACAAAAACTTTTTATTAGTAAGCAGTCTACTCCTAAAAAGGTTTTTGTAAACATTCACAGAGTAGAAGATGTCCCTTGGGGTGGAGACCCCTTTCTTTTGCAAATGGGTAACTTCTTTGAGTTGGTGGTACAATATTATTGTTTTGTGGTTGTATTTTGGTCACAAAACATTAAGACATACCATAAGGAATCTGTATTTGGTAGGGACTCCCTTAACAATCCACTTCCAAATAGCAATTCCTAATAGCTTCCTAAACCCATTTATCGATTCGGAAAACGTTTTTGAATATTTAAATGGGTTTAAGGCATTATAAAAGGGGTTTAGCCTTCACAAACCTCAGATTTACCAAACCAGAGAGTTTGTGAACGCCAAAACACTTTGTACATAAGGCCGTCAGTCTCTTATTTCAGCTCTATACATGAGGTGAATCTCCTCAGCTGCCACTTTCATAGAGTCATTTTTTGGAACAATTGCATGTTACTATTTATGAGAGATGATTACTGTTTGAGATGCCAGAATTGTCACATAGAAATGTGACTGTGTCACAACTTGTCTTAATCATCCAAATTGTAACTGATACCTTAGTAACCAGCCTTCATGCTTTGCTTTTTAAGACTAGCTTATAATGATTTTGTTATGATTAATAATAGCTTTAATTACAAACTATTTGTCAAAATTTGGGGTTGGAGAAACTGCATAGATTTTTCCACCATAAAGTGAATAATTCTTATGAGAATTACAGGTTTTATGCAATGTATGCCTGGGTGGACTTCTGCTTAAAAGATTGTATGTCAGTGTTCATGTAATATAGTCAGTGCTTAATTTGTGAAACAATAAGTACTGGTGCCCAAAGTTTTGCACAGAAGCCCACGGTCAGTGCTATCAAAGATTGGGGTGTTGAATTCCTAGGGTGCATATTCTTGATTTTACCTTGTGCCTCTTCAATGCACAAACAGATACTACCCCGCCCCTATCTTGCTCTTTATGGTTCCTTTTCATTACTGCTTTCTCTCTTTGTCACTGCTTTCCGTCTTTCTCTTTATTTCCCCTTTTGTGTTCTTCTCTCTCTTGCTTTGGATCAAAGGCTGTTGAGGAAAAATAAGCATGGGCTCCCAAAAACGAGTGCCGGTTGGCCCCACCTGCAACCACCAGCTCAAATTAAATATTGAATATAATGCTTGCTTAAAAGAATTTCACATGGACCTAGTCAAAACGTGGGCAAGTCAGTGGCTTACCACATTATAACTGGGCCCAAAGTAAAATGAGACGAAAGTCCAACTTTACGACTTTCGGTATTCACAAAAGGCATTTACTACTCGTAAATGCCCTTTGTGAATATCAAAAGTTGTAAAGTTCAACTTTTGGTATTCACAAAGGGCATTTATGAGTAGTAAATGCCCTTTATGAATACCAAAAGTCGTAAAGTTAGACTTTTGTCTCAGTTTACCTTTGTGAATCGGGCCCAATATTTATAAGCACCATTACATTACTTAAACCCTGCTTATCGGGCTCAGGGCGTTTGCCCGGTGGGCTGGAGCCCTTTGAAGCCAGTTTTTAATGCCATGGGCTGCTACTTGTGCCTTTGTCATTTTCCCAGCTCCAGAGGTTAATTGCTTCAGGCACAGTGGGGCTTCTAGAGAAAGCGAAATAGGGATGAAGAAAGAGATGGAGAGTGACCGCTCAGAGAGAGGAGAGAAAAAGAGAGAATGGATGGAAAGCTAGAGATAGAGCGAGGAGCTGAAGGGAGGTGTTGAGCATTTCGCTGCCCTTTGCATGAGGTATGCCTTCTGTGTAGGAAAGGCAAGTGAAATGCCAGCTTTAAATATTGTCCTTACAGTTTCTAAAGTCATGTGGTGAACACTGTTAGTGCAACACATGTGGCTGCCTCACACCTTTCACAGTTCCCGCTGCAGTTTGTGCCACGTGACCAGGTCTCCTGCCACAAACAAGTGCATAATATGCATGTGACGCGTAGTCCGATAAACAGGGTTTATGTAATATAATCCTTGCTTAAAAAAATTACGCACGGGTCACATCAAACTGTGTCAAGTCAGCATTACTGAACTGGGAAAAGCAGCCCTTGCACACTCTCTCTCTGTCTCGTGTGTGTGTGTGCGGTGTATGTGTGAGAGAGAGAGAGTAGGTTAGCACTCAGTGGCGGCAGGCACAGGTAAGAGCTGTGAGACGGTGAGGCAGGGAGGGCGGAGCTAGGGTAAATCGGAAAACGACAGGATAGGTAAAATGTAATTAAAAAATAAATAAAACCACTTAGCTTATGCTGGCTGCATCGCCGACTCGGCGATGTGGCGAGCGCAAGGTAAGTGGTTTTATTTATTTTTTATTTAATTACACCGGGAAATCACAGGTGTTCCACCGGAATGCAGGCTTTCCGTGTCTTCTTCCTGCTGATGCGGGGATCAGGCACACAATCCATAGATAACAGAGGCTCTTTCAGACACCGGAAACTTTTTTTTAAACAGCAATTACGAGCACATGTGCTACCAATTTACGAGTTTTACTCATTAAGGGCACTATTTAAAGCCTGATTTTTACGCTCCTCATTCTACTTCGGGGATGAAGAGCAGACACATCTAGGATCACAGAAAGAGACGCACCTTGATGTAGTAAGATAGTGAATGATAGCATGAATGTGCACTTGTGGAGTGCCTTTCTATTTCCCCACCTGGAAAAGGTTGGATGATAGAAGCTGACTTGTTGTGTGTTTCTATTTCTTCCAGAGTTTGAGTACAGGGGTCTCTCCTTCACTCTCCTCCCATGGGGTGTGTAGGAAGCTTGACCAGGGTAAGGCTGTGAGCTGGTCTCACATTCATTTTAATAAAACTGCGTGTGTTTCACGTTTGCAGTGACACCTGTTACACACAAATAGCCACTATATGTATAAGTGATGCATGCGGGGCAATTACTCTTTTTGACCGAATGTTTTGATGGCAGTCTCTCTTTTCCATTATGTTTACAGGTTTCAGGAAATCATCTTAGGTAGAGTGTGACACAGGTCAACCTACCCAGTGGTAACTTCATACTAATATTTTGGTAAGATAGGAGCCCATTTTTTTCATTTTCCCGCCCTGATGAATGCCACTAAGGCAGAAACATGTTGACAACCTTATCCACTACGGTGATGGGGCAATAATCCCCCTTTTTCACCGTTCTTCCATTTTTAATATCATATAATTGCCTATTTGAATAAATGTATTTTGGCAATTATACTGATTTTTAGACTTTCACTCACTGTCATGGGCCCCCACTTAGTTTTAGAAGTGCCTCCCTGTCTCCAGGTGTAGGCCCGCTCTCTATCAAACCAAGTTTTTAGAGACCGAGGACTGCCGATGATGAAGCATGACACCAGGTGGTGTGTGAGGACAGTCCTTCACTTTTTGTGAGATGCCAGCACCTTCACTTAGGGGCATATTATCAAGGGCCGGCGATAAATATCGCAAAGCGCGCTTAGCGCTTGCATATTTATCGCCGGCTATCTCTGGAATTTATCGCCCGGTTAGCACGTTATTAACAACGCGCATCGCCGAGGCGATAAAAATGTCAGAGATAGCGTGGATATCGCCGTTTTCCATGGGAAAACGGCGATATCCTAGATGATAGGGCCTGTGGTCTTAGCCACAGAATCCACCCCCATGTTAAGTATGCCTTAGTCAGGAATTTAACAGACGTTAAATTCCTGCGTTAAGAACATACTTAACGCGATTAAAATAATCGCTTCCCGCATTGTAAATATCGCGAAGCTGCCTTCGCGATATTTACCCATGTTGTTTCCACAGACACGCCTACTTTGCATCTCATTATCGATGCGAAGTCAGGCGTGCTGAAACGGGGAGCAAAATCAGCAAAACACGCGATAGCGTGTCTTTGCTGATAAAGCGATATAATTATCGCCGCTTTTCGGCCGAAAACGGCCGCAAAAGCGGCGATAATTGTTTATCGCCGCCTTGTTAATATGCCCCTTAGTATCTTCTAAGTTTCGGTCATTTTAACTCCGAGCAGCTTCTTTTGTGTATTCATGTTAGGTCGGAGGCCAGCTTGCTCTGAGTGCCCCATGCCTCTAGTTCCCTCCCCTGGGACTCTCTAGGTTTAGTGTGTTGCATCATTCAAGAGACTGCCAGACCTTGGTATGCTGGTTTGAGAATCACCTCTAAATGCTAACCTTAGCACTCCCAGAGAAGGGACTTTGTCTAATGTCCCTGTAGTGCAACAAAATCTCAATGCTCAGTAAATAGATCAGTGGTTGAAGGTTCTCAATGCTTCCCCAAGTGAGAGTGAACGTTCAGAGTTGAGTCAAGGAATGATTCAGTCACCAGTGAGAGTACATTTGGTG
This sequence comes from Calotriton arnoldi, assembly GCA_963921515.1. Lineage (NCBI taxonomy): Eukaryota > Metazoa > Chordata > Amphibia > Caudata > Salamandridae > Calotriton > Calotriton arnoldi. The sequence goes on from CAWUFW010009225.1 coordinate 625,139, forward strand.
GATGTGGCTAAATTAAACATAGAATTGGACTAAATGATTTGTGGAAATCTTGAATTGGCCGATTAGATTCCTACCAAGGAAATTAACTTGTGTTTATGTGTAAGGATGTTACCAGATGGGCAGAACAAGTTTATGACCGACTATTTGAGTTAGCGCAGAAATATGAGATTGATTTGAATAGGACCAAAGCCCTATAGAAGAGCTACGGTTTATGTTTTAAGGAGGAGGACATAACCTGCAAGAGAATACGAGGAATGAAAATACAGATTTTAGAACTGATTCTGAATCTAAAATACACATGATGATCAGCTGTGTGTAAGGGAATCTTACCCTACTTCTCTCTTTCATTCTCTTTCTTTCTTCTGGTTAACACTGGTGTCATAAACCCAGGGAGATTGACGCAGAGGCAACGGTCGTCAATCTAAAAATAAATGTACTCCAATGGCTGCAGCCGATGGTACAAATGGCCGTGTCCAGCTCTGCAAACTTGCCCCAGGAGATGTAGTGAAAAGCAGAGGGTGTTCATTTTAAAACAGCACAGACACACATCTCCCCTCCAAAGTCATCACATGAAGATTTAAAATAAGTGGAAATGGTAATTTTGGCATCTTTTCTTCATTTTAAACACACCCATTACCATATTATCGACTTTCACTGCATAGTGATTTTTTGGCACTTTCTAATATGTATTTCAGATCCTATAATTTATTTTTAGATTTAATATTGATAAAGCCGGATTCCACTATAAAAGTTTACTAGGAACCCTCGGTCGACTGGACCTTTATTACCTGCTGAGAAGTGTAAAGGGGAGAAACAATGTATTCATAACAAACTAGCATATCAATTTAAGTAACACTCGGAAAAGATCACTGACTCTGAATTCCAAGTTTAGGGGTTTATTACAAAACCAAAAATAACTGAACATACAAGCACCTCAGGACGAGGTTGTAAGAATACAAAGGCACTAATACAAAGTCCATCCTACGAACAAATCTAATCCGATATAGCATAAAGAGAATAAGTAATTCCAAAAATACTAAACAGGCAATAACTGCACCAACATCTATATTAGTCTTCATTAGTGGCTGTAAAGGAAATCCATTAATCTATCCCTACTCTATCCTAAAGTGACATCCCTACTTAGCAATTTCCAAGCAAGATCGAGAAAAGATGTCAGCTCGTGAAGACTTCCTAAGAAGTACACTAACATTGTAAACGTCAGAAGCCCAAATCCCAAATTCGTTCTAATTCTTCATTCTAAGAATCGATCCCTTCTTCTACCCTCTAACGCCTCTCTGCTCTCTCTCTGCTCTCTGACACTTCTGAAACTTCTCCCTCTGGGCACTGTCCATAATACAAAATGCACAATTAATAAACACGCCCCCTGAAACACCTCCTCTGGCCAGGCACCTCGTATTTCCCACCAAAACTTGTACTCGGTCCAGCGATGGTTGGTGTGTCCTTGGGTCTCAGGCTTCTTCAGCACAACTCCCAATTATCGGCATTCCTGAAGACTTTGTAACAGGTTTCCTCCCTACCTAACTCCTAAAACAAAAGCGTTATTCTAACTAACGAGGACGATGTCCTTGCACCTGCAACAGAAGCATGAGAACAGAACAACCTTGCACGCACATGAATTTCGCTGACTGTCTCCAAATGAGAGCCTCACCAGGGGAAAATACATTTCAGGCCTACATAAACCAGCTAACATAAGAAAAACGAATAGGCCTTTCTGAGCACGAAAGAGCAAATACTCCATCTAGGCCTTTAACATCAAATTAAACACGCATTTAAACGTTACATCTATAAGGACTATATTTCATCACATTTAAACACAATTAATCACCTATACGTGTGCAACTCCAACATGATGCACGTTTAAATCTAATACATTACATTACACATAAACTACTTCATTAAGCATTTGCAATGAACATCGAAAGTTACATAATTCCCTCTAAATGCCATTTTACGTTTCATGAATGGCCCTACTCATCCTAACACTTCATTTACCACTGATTATTACAACACAAATTCTAACTAAATTAACACACACATAAGAATATATGCGGGTACGGGCTATTCATGAATATAATGTACCCCTACAATTTTCAGAATATCACTGCGCTCTATCAGTTCCCCCCTCTGATGACTAGTGTCATCAACAAAATCACAATTCCCTGGAGAAAGAACCGACCTAAACAGAGCTTGTAGCCACTCTTCCCTGTCGAAACCTTTCCAGATTCTTGATATTCTCATAATGACCGTCCTGCAGTCTAGACATCCTTACCTCTCTCTCCCTAAGGGATCTTTCGACTTGATTCGCCCTATACCACTGATAAGCCCTCACAAAACCCCACAGGCAAATCACACAGACCACGATTGTAATGATAGGTCTCAAAATGTAACCAAGAATACCTTTTCCCAAGCTCACAAACCAACTCCCCACTCTACCAAACCCTTTTTCAACTTTCTCCCAAACTCCTTCTTCAGCCAGATCCTGGATCTCATGATGAATCTCAGTGATGTTACTTATATACTTCTTCAGATCCTTACTATTATCTGGTATATAAGTACAGCACTCTTGCACTTTCAGCATTTTACAGACTCCGCCCTCTTTTGTCAATAAGACATCCAGAGCAAGACTGTTCCGCATCACCATCGCCCTTATCGACAACATCTCTCCATCAACAAGCAATAGTGATTTAGCTGCATTCGTCGACAACTTGTCCACAACAGTCGCCAGCTTTCTAATCTTCACATCATTCAAAATCACTCCCAAACTTGGTATTACAGCTCCAAAAATATCTCCAATCACTCCTCCTGCACTTGCATCTCTCTTTACTCTAGAATGCATTCCTCCTTCCAGAAGTTCTAGCTCCTCTACATGGTAAATCTTGGGGAAAACAGCTGCCAGGTAACAAGTACTGTACCAATTGGCAGGCAATCTCACATAAGCGTTTTTCCCACATACAAAGTATACCGTTGGCACCACTTGTACCGGACCCTGCAAAACGTTCTTTACTGACTCTTCCATGGTGAAAACGTGATCACACGCACTCTGTCCCACATAAACCTTATCATAATAAGTCTGGGCACGTTTCACACACAACTTCCCTTTTTGCACTAGATCTAATGCTATACGGCCATAGCTCCCTTTCGCTCTGTGAGTCATCTCCTCCTTTGTCCAATCTAATGGACTTTCTCCAGTGTCACGTGTTTGTGTTAGTTGTCTATATCTATCCTCCACTTGATCTACAAATTTCTTTTCTATCTCTGTTAGTGAACACGTCAAATTATGTCTATGTGCATAAGCGGTATCTAACGTTGTAGTCGGTATGAAATACTTCCCAATCCTATCCTCCTGCTTATAATAATCATACTTGTTCAGGTGCTTGTATGCTGGAACCTCTGGAAGCACCGCATCGTAATTGGAAAAGAAGTATTCATAATGACCTCTCCCATAAAACATACTAAGCAGCAAACTACATGAAATTCCATAGGTCAATGGAAGATGATGATATCTAATGCCCTCACCCACTGATGCAGGCAATTGCATACACACATAACAGTCGCTCACATCCATCGTCTCAACATATTCATATAGCAGCTTGGCATACACATTAAGCTTAAAATCACCTCTAGACAAATCTACATGCAATCTACGACTATTTTGATCTAGCATAGCCTTTTCAGCTCCTATGATATCCTCCTTTTTGCTAGAAGTACTGGGTGTAGGTGTCCCTTTCACCTCTATGACTTCTACCTCATGTGGAACAATAACTGACACTACAATACCTATAACTATTAAAACTATCACTCCCACTATGGAAGCACCTATCACACACTTGGACCTACTGTTCGGATTTCCAGACTCCATCTTCTCTTGTCACAGCGATTCAAATTAGAGGATACACAAAAGTCTCTTCTTTCCACCTCAAATTGCTGCTCAAAACTCAAACAAAGTTCATTGAAATCCTGGAAATTTGTTCAAAATTCAGTTCCTCTGGATTTATTTACACAGTCCAAAAAGACTTCCCTAGCCCTCTTTCTTCTTCAACTGAAAAACCCTAATTTTATTCTTCTTCCACTCCGGCCTAGGTTATCTTTTTTGAAACACCTATTTACAACACACAGTTCATTCGCAATCTATAATAAGTTCAGATCCAATTGCAGCTAAAACATGTTGCAAAATTTCAAGACGAACATCTACCATTTCATGAGGTGATGCTTCAAATCCAAACGTTGGGAAAACTAATTTATGCAATATCAGGATTCGCACCTTGCTCAAAACTGGAGGTTTTGGGACCGTGATTGTCAGCACTCCTTCAACTTCAAGTCCTGGAACTATCAGTCCCACATCAATTTTCAGTAGAGGATTCTTGCTGATCACTCGCACGGACCTCAGCCTCCGGGAACTCACTACTCCCGGCATCAGTTACTACGTAAGTCCACTCCGGGGCGGCTTATCTCTGGCAAGGCACTCTTGTCCTTCTCAACCTTCTCAGGCATCCTTGGTCTTGTTCTTCTTCACTCACTTCTGATTCGGATGCCACGGACACAGGGGCAAGATCTCTTTCAGGGGCCAATCGTAGGTTCAGCCTTCTCTGTCTTTCATTCCACGATTCTTCTGCTGGGTCAGCCCTTTTGCTTTCTTCTCGAACTCTCTGCGCACCACTTCCTTCGGCTGAATCTGACTCTATATCACTCGCAACGTTACCTTCTTCCTCAGAGTCAATACCTGGGTTGTGTGTAGCGTAACCCTCCTCAGCCTGGTCTGGTGAACAACCAGCTTCGTCAGCAACCCTCACAGCTTGGCTTGTCCTCTCTCATGGCCCTGCCGCCACAGCTGGATTTTCATTCTCGAGAGGAGCTGTTTCTTCCAAGGGTTCTGAAACTCGGCGGGTGTGGGAAGCATGTATCCAGTTCGGCAACCCTCCGCACTTCACCGCTGTGTTCGTTACAAGTATCACCTGGTAAGGGCCTCGCCACCGAGCATCCAAACAGCTCTTCCTCACGTGTTTGCGGACAAGCACCCAGTCACCTGGGCACAGGTCATGGCAGAGATCTCTTGTAGCCGGAACAGCAGCAGCTTCCACCTGCTGAGACATAGAACGGACCACATCAGCTAGTCCTTTGCAGTAATCAAGGATTAAGTCATCAGTGATGTTTATCAAGGCTGAGAATGGTATTGCTGGCAATCGCATCGCCCTCCCCATAAGGATCTCATGCGGGGAAAGACCGGTCCTCCTATCTGGGACACTGCGAACACTCATCAACACCAGAGGCAACGCATCAGGCCACTTCAAAGATGTAGACGAACACACTTTTGCCATCCGTGCTTTCAAAGTTCCATTAATCTGCTCTACTATCCCAGAAGCCTCTGGTCGATAGCTACAATGGAGTCTCTGATCAACATTTAAAGCAGCGCAAAGCAATGTCATGATCTCGCTGTGGAAGTGTGTTCCTCTATCCGATTCCAACGAAGTTGGAAAACCGAACCTGGGGATCAACTCTCTCAATAATAGCTTCGCTACTGTAAGGGTGTCACACCTCTGTGTTGGGTAAGCTTCCACCCATCGTGAAAAAACACACACCACCACTAGAATGTACCTCAATCCGTTGCACCTAGGCATTTCAATAAAATCAAGCTGTATCCTATTGAAAGGTCCTCCCGACCTCCCAATGTGACTCAGTGCAACCACAGTTTTCTTCCCAGCATTCATTTGTTGACAGGTAACAAACCTATGACACACTGCTTCAGCAAACGCATGAAACCGTGGATTGTACCATGTTTGTCTGAACACTCGCACCATCGCGTCTCTTCCTAGATTCACAGCACCATGAATTTGCCTTGCCATCGGGCTCAATAGGTCATCTGGTAACACTGCTCGACCATCACTTGAAACCCAAATGCCAACATCCCACTTCTCACATCCTGATCTGATCCATACATCTCTTTCCTGATCTGAAGCTCCTTCCTGCAGGCTCTTGAGTTCCTCCCAAGTGTCCGCCATGGCTAACATCATGCTGAGCTTGGTTCTTTCTTGGCTCTCTCCAGTGTAATCTCCAGTAAATATACACCCTTGTTCAGCGCAAAAACGTGCAATTTCATCTGCATACTTATTCCCAATGGAAACAAAATCCGTCCCCCTCCCATGTGCAGCGCACTTTACCACTGCTATTTCCCTGGGACGTTGCAACACTTCCAACAGTTGTCTCACATATTCTCCATTCCTGATGGGAGATCCAGATGATGTCAGGAAACCCCTCTGTGACCATAGTTGTCCGAAGTCATGAACCACACCGAACCCATACTGGCTGTCGGTGTAGATGGTGATTCGGATCTGATCAGCTGCCAAACAGGCGCGAGTCAAAGCAATGATTTCGGCCACTTGTGCGGAGTATACTCCTTCTAAGCAAGCAGCTTCAACCACTCCAGTAATGGTACATACAGCAAACGCTGCTCTCAAATGACCCACATTGTCTCTTAGACATGAACCATCGACAAAGAAAATTTCATCAGGGTCGGACAGAGGTTCATCAACAATGTCAGGTCTCGGTTTGGTGCAAAGTTCAGTCACATCAAGACAGTCATGGTCTTCACAATCTTCATCATCTACATTTGGCAATGGCATCAATGTAGCAGGATTTAAAACAGAACACCTTTTCAGAGTCACATTCTCCGCGGCAAGTATGACTTGCTCGTAGCGTGTGAGTCTATTGTTTGTCAGGTGCTGTGTTTTAGTCCTTGTCATCAAAAGCTCAACAGAATGCGGAACATAGACCGTTAGCGGGTGACCCATAACAATGCTTTCACACCTCTCAATGCTGACACCTGTTGCAGCAACGGATTTGAGACATCCGGGCAACGCTGAAGCTACTGGATCTAAAGTAGCTGAAAAGTAGGCAACTGGTCTACGGACACTTCCATGACTCTGAGTCAGGACTGACAATGCACAACCTTCTCGATCATAACAGAACAATGAAAAGGACTTGTTGTAGTCAGGCATTCCCAGAGCCGGAGCACGACATAAGCCCTCTCTCAACTCCAAGAACGCAATCAGACAGTCATGGTCCCATGGTACCGGATCACTCACATCCTTATGCGTCAGCCTCTGCAGAGGCTTCGCCTTCAGTGAGAAGTTGGGAATCCATTGGCGACAGTAACCAACCATTCCCAAGAACATTCTGACTTCCTTCTGAGTGGTAGGCACAGTCATGTTCATGATCGCCTCAATTCGATCTGGTGACACCTTTCTCTTGCCTGTCTCAATTCGATGACCCAAGTACTGAACCTCACTCAGACAGTACTGCAACTTGTTTGGGGACACCTTGTGTCCATTCTCCCCTAAATGATTCAGTAAGGCAATCGTATCAATCCTGAAAGCATCCTCCGTTTCTGACGCAATGAGGAGATCGTCAATGTACTGCACGAGAACAGAATTCTGCGGTAGTACAAGACTCTCGAGATTCTTCTTCAAGATCTGATTAAAGATTGATGGACTCTCTGTATACCCTTGAGGGATACGACACCATGTTAACACACGATCTTCCAGACGGAAAGCAAACAAAAATTGGCTCTCCTCGTGCAAGGGTATTGAAAAGAATGCTTGGCACAAGTCAATCACCGTGAACCACTCGGCTTCACATGGAATCTGGAATAGTATCACTGATGGATTCGGTACCACTGGACAACACGGAACCACAATCGCATTGACCTTTCGCAGGTCTTGTACGATTCTGAATTTCCCACTCGGTTTCTGTAATCCCATAATGGGTGAGTTGCATGGACTGCCCATTATCTCCTTCAGAATTCCCTGCTGAATCATGGAATCGATTACAGGTTTAATCCCTGTGATCGTTTCAGGCGACAGATTATACTGGGGTGTTCTCGGAAACTCAACATTTTGCTTAACCTGGATCTTAACTGGCTCAACACCTCTAATTAGTCCAATCTCTTCTCCTGTAAAATCCCACACATCCAATGAAACAGAGTCTCTTAGGTCAAGTGGAAGCTCTTCCACTGTTAACATAGGGTACATCTGTATGCAGAAATGCTGATTTGCAACCTTGAAGGTGGCATCATCATCATTTGTCTGTAATTCCACTCCCTTGGGGGTGCAATAGATGGTACAATTCAATTTGCACAAAAGGTCACGTCCTAGCAAACAGACTGGACTTGAGTCGCACACCACAAATTGGTGTCGATCTCGGAAAGTTCCTATCCTCACAGGAATCGGCTCAGTCAATGGGTTAGTCATCTTCTTATTCGCCACTCCTACTACTTGGATTGATTGTCCCGAGAGGGGTAGGTTGGGAACTACTGCAGATCTCACAGTAGAACGGGTAGCACCAGTATCAACCAAAAAGGTGGTGGGATGACCGTCAACATCCGCCTCGACAAACGGTCCCCTCTGGTCTACCTCTAAGACTGCCCCAAGAGTGCAGTCTTCCTCCCCCCTCAGGCACCGTCATTTCAACGGGTCTGAGCTGTAATCATCGCAATCCTCGAAAAGGGGCATCTGCTGGTACGTTCGATTTCCCTGTGGAATTCTCGGAGGTTGCGGAACTTGCACCTGCGGGCACAATGTCCCCCCTTGCATGGACCTGGGTCTCGTCACTGTATTGACGACCTCAGATACCTGCACCGTCTCTTCCTCTTGTTGCACTTGGTTCGCTGGATTCAATCTACACTCGCGCTTCCAATGCCCGATCTTGTGACAAAGGTGACACGCAGTTGTCTTTTTCAATGTTGCCACATCCATCCCTGTCTTAGGGTCTATAGGTTTCCCCCTTCCCGGACCCTGCCCATTCTGGGTCCCTCCTTGATTGTTTCCCTGTCTTCTCCCTAGCGTCCCTCCACTTGGCTGTGTCTGAACTTCCCTGTCAGCGTTTTGCATTTGGACCAGCATTAGCTTATCCTTAAGCTTCCTGTGTTTCGAATCCACTTCATCGCTGCAGTACCTGGCGTATCGCAGTATTTCGTCCACCGACTTGTTCTGCCAGCAGATCAAATGCTGCTGAATCATGAAGCTGATCTCTGGCCTCAGACCCAAGACGAACTTGGAAACAAATTGTCCCATGTCTTTGGGGTCTAACGTGTCTAGCCCACTGTACTGCTTAAAGGCTTGTAAGAGCCTCTCGTAATATTCGTGTACAGACTCTTTTGGTTCCTGAATAGTTCGATCTATCTTAACCCAATCAATGTCTTGTGGTGAGATTTTGGATTTCAGCCATGTAATTACTTGTTCAAACTTTTTCATAACAATTGGTGAAGGACCATTGGTAACAGAATCCCTGTCTGGTTCAGAAGTTGGCCAATCAACTGCAACTTTACAAGCTGCCCACAAATCACTTGGCACTACGATATCAAACAATGTGTTCAGGTCAACCCACAACACCTTCGAGATTTTAACAAATCGGTCGACCTGCTTGTACCACTCGAGAGGTTTCTCCCTCAGCCGAGGAAATTCATTTGTAAATGCTGCCAAATCACCTCTACTCCAAGGCACATGCATATACCCTCCGTTTTGTACCTCTCGCAAAGGTAAATTCCCCACTCCTATCATCCCCCCTCCTGGAGGCGGTGTCTCTCCTACACTCTTTTTAGTGATCTTCTTTTTGGACCATCTTTCCTCCCATTTGTCAAGCATGCTCCATGCACGTATTCCTACAATCAATTCTCGAATGTGAGTTTTCAGCCCTATCACTCTCTTCTCTTCCAGTTCCTGGTCACTGTACTGCAACCTGTGACTTCCCTGCAACATCTTTGTTTTGGACAGATCCACCTCGTGTCTCCTTGCCAAGTCTGTCAGTTTCTCATGCGCTGATCTCGCCTTGCGAGTTACATCTTTTACTACAAACAGCAACTCGTCTGGTCCATAAAGCTCTACCCTTTCCAACGGCAGGTTCCCACAAATTATCTCATCTACCTCAGCTTTTAATCTCATCACATCCAGCATCTTGGCTCTTATAGCAGTTCTAAGAATTTCTCGACTTGCTGCACCACTCGACTCTTCATTCTCACTGCTCTGATCCCCACATCGGTTCCCTTCCACTATGATCTCTAGGACTGGTCGGCTTCCTGAATTCCCTCGATCCCAGTCTCCTGTCATCCTATCATTAGGGCTTCTAACTGGTGGTTCCCACATCCTTATGTCAGATCTTGAATCGGCCAAAGACCTTGGTCTTGCCGTTCTTACATCTCCCTGTCCTCTAGAGGAGTCTGCAGTGGCTGGCAAAGGCGTACTTGATTCCATGGGTCTCGGAAGGTGACCTATTACACTCACTATGCCACTCCCTCCTGAGCCAGTCCCTTCTCCTGCTACTGACAGTGCTAGACTTCCATTTCCTGCCTGATCTGGGTCATATACTGACACTATGGGGCCGATGGTAACCGGCACTGTAAGAGCATCCAGTAGCCTTGTAACAACTGTAACTCCGTTAGCTTTGATGCTTGCTGGTGTCTGTGTTCCCATCCCTTCTGTTCCTGTTGATATTCTTCCGACTACTCTTGCACTAGGTTGAGTCTGCGATTCTCCAGTTCCCTCTGTTGATACAGCTTTTCCCTCTACGGAATCTGGATTATATGGAGGTGGTCTTTATGATAGCAGTCTATCTAGCAAGCTGTCATCTGTGTCACTATCGTCTTCCTCACCCCACTTCTTCTGGGCCTCTCCTACTTTTATCATCAACGGGAATAGCCTATCCCCTTCAATAGTTCCCACCCTCCATCTCTTCTCCAATGCGTCCCATCGCGCGTCCTGAAACGCCCTGATTGACTTTTTCACCCTTTCCTGGCTTCGGTCTCTTTTCCTATCATGTGCTGCTCTTATCCATGCATGTAGCGCCTCAAACTGTGTTGGTCTGGGTAAAGGTCGCAATGAGGACATCACCGTTTTCAATTGGTACAACACTTCCAGCCTGAAAGTGCCATAACGCGGAAAAGTCAATTCTCCCCCATTTTCAGTCATTTTATGCAAATTTCGAGCCAAATTATAGTATGCAACCCCACATTCGTAGCCATATAATGGGCTGGGGTATCCTCGGGAGGAGCTTCTTCTCCCGCTCGAGTAACCACTCGTCTGTCTCCTCTACACATGTCTTGTAAAACTTTAAAACATTTCATGATGAAATCAACGTTTTCTTCACTTGCTTTCACTCGACTTCCTGATGACAATCCTCCAATACCAGCGCGGCTTCACACCAACCGACCTATCACAGCGCGACACTCTCTGACGTCACTCTCTTCCTCATGCAGCAGTTCCCCCTCCTTTACAATTCGTCTCTCGCACACTCACACGTCTCACTCATATGCTGAAATAACTGTTTGTCCACCAAACGACCGAACAGTCACTTCTCTGACTGTCCACAAATCGACCGAACAGTCTCAGGTAATTGTCGACCTCACTCTGGCAACCGTCTGTCCGCAAAACGACCGGACAATTGTCCCAGACTATCTGCCCACGAACGGCCGGACAGTCATGTACTTAATCGATAGGATCCAATCACTCGATGTTCCATATGCAGTAACCCACGACCTGCATCGGTTACTCACGCACTCACACACGCGTTTCTCTATCACCGGTGGGTTAGTCAACGACGTCTCATGACTCCCACAATCTCTGGTCAGACAATTTCAACTCTGGGTGTCTTCTACACCACAATCTCTTATCCCGGGATATCAATAATCAAATCTCATGGACCGCACGCGTTCGGCCCGAAACCACAATCACTCAACTCTCATTCCAACTCCGCAAGACATCACACTATCAAAACAACACCGCAATCTAACAGACATACATCCCTGTTCATACTCACTCCACCACAAACTGCTGTTTCCGCCGCAACGTCACTCGCCGTCGGTTTCCATCAAACGCCGTCGTCCTCCGCTCACAATCCACTGGATAACCATCACTTGGGCTCTATGGGGACTCAACGACTACCCTTCTCTACGTCTCCCCTTACTACAGAGGTAACCATCCTCTCACTACCAACTGATAAAGCCGGATTCCACTATAAAAGTTTACTAGGAACCCTCGGTCGACTGGACCTTTATTACCTGCTGAGAAGTGTAAAGGGGAGAAACAATATATTCATAACAACCTAGCATATCAATTTAAGTAACACTCGGAAAAGATCACTGACTCGGAATTCCAAGTTTAGGGGTTTATTACAAAACCAAAAATAACTGAACATACAAGCACCTCAGGACGAGGTTGTAAAAATACAAAGGCACTAATACAAAGTCCATCCTACGAACAAATCTAATCCGATATAGCATAAAGAGAATAGGTAATTCCAAAAATACTAAACAGGCAATAACTGCACCAACATCTATATTAGTCTTCATTAGTGGCTGTAAAGGAAATCCATTAATCTATCCCTACTCTATCCTAAAGTGGCATCCCTACTTAGCAATTTCCAAGCAAGATCGAGAAAAGATGTCAGCTTGTGAAGACTTCCTAAGAAGTACACTCACGTTGTAAAGGTCAGAAGCCCAAATCCCAAATTCGTTCTAAGTCTTCATTCTAAGAATCGATCCCTTCTTCTACCCTCTAACGCCTCTCTGCTCTCTCTCTGCTCTCTGACACTTCTGAAACTTCTGAAACTTCTCCCTGGGGCACTGTCCCTAATACAAAATGCACAATTAATAAACACGCCCCCTGAAACACCTCCTCTGGCCAGGCACCTCTCATAGGTAATTTTCCACCAAAACTTGTACTCGGTCCAGCGACGGTTGGTGTGTCCTTGGGTCTCAGGCTTCTTCAGCACAACTCCCAATTATCGGCATTCTTGAAGACTTTGTAACAGGTTTCCTCCCTACCTAACTCCTAAAAGAAAAGCGTTATTCTAACTACGATGTCCTTGCACCTGCAACAGAAGCATGAGAACAGAAAAACCTTGCACACACATGAATTTGGCTGACTGTCTCCAAATGAGAGACTCACCAGGGGAAAATACATTTCAGGCCTACATAAATCAGCTAACATAAGAAAAACGAATAGGCCTTTCTTAGCACGAAAGAGCAAATACTCCATCTAGGCCTTTAACATCAAATTAAACACACATTTAAACGTTACATCTATAAGCACTATATTTCATCACATTTAAACACAATTAATCACCTATACATGTGCAACTCCAACATGATGCACGTTTAAATCTAATACATTACATTACACATAAACTACTTCATTAAGCATTTGCAATGAACATCGAAAGTTACATAATTCCCTCTAAATGCCATTTTACGTTTCATGAATGGCCCTACTCATCCTAACACTTCATTTACCACTGATTATTACAACACAAATTCTAACTAAATTAACACACACATAAGAATATATGCGGGTACGGACTATTCATGAATATAATGTACCCCTACAATTTTCAGAATATCACTGAGCCACACAGGAGAAGTGTGGCTCAATGGTTAGAGCGGCAGACCCTGATGCAGAGATCTGGCCCGGGACCAGGGTTCAATTCCTGCCTCGGCGGGTCTTGGGCTCAATTTCCTCGGACCTGATAATTCTCGCCTCGGTGCCTATTCTAATCATGGGTCCCACTCTGCAACTCTGGGCAATAGCTTGCTTAATCTCCACAACGGCCCCAACAGCGCTGGGATGCCTGGCTTCACCCTGGAGGTGCCCAGGAGTGGACATTTCACAGGGAAAAGCCAGGAAGGGTTCCACAGCGGTATGCGTACAGCGCCAGGACACCCCTTTGGGGGTATGGGTGCGCTTTACAAGTACAAATTTCATTTCACTGCGCTCTATCAATATTAACGCTTTTTATATTCCTTGGGATTACAGAAAGAGCAGACTTCTCGCAGTAAAGTCAGTTTATCTATCGTCATGAATGGTGAAACCTCCTCGGATGCCCGAGGGGGGCCATTTTGGTGAGGAGGATGCTTGCACTTCTGTTTTCAGGGATCTTACTGTTGTTCTGACTGCTGCTCACAGTACCTCTGCATCTATAAAGAAGCTTGTGCTCTTGCCTCCCGCGCGGTGCCTGTTCTTTCTGTGAGGAATGTCTGCACTCTGCTAGGCGCGCTGGGTCTGTAATGTGCGTTAAATAATCTTGCAGTGCTATTGCTTGTTCTGTGAAGAAGCTTCCACTGCTGTCATGCTTCGTGCATTCTAATTCGGTTTGTGAGGGAAGCTTCTATTACTGCTCCCGGTGTTTTGCTTCACCTATGTGAGTAAGGAACCTGACAATGCAGAAATGCAGATGGCAGTGCTTGACCTATTCTTTATGTTATCAAAGCTAGTATTGTTACTGCATGTATTTTACCTGGCCGATATGTGTGATAGAAGCTTGCACTGCTGCTTGCCTGTACTATCCCTGTTCTTAGCCTATGACAATGTTTGTGCTGCTGCTACCGATCCTCTACATGTTATATGTCTGAAGGAAACTTGCACTGCTGCTACTTTAGCTCTTCTTTATGTGAACGGAGCTTACACTGTCACTTTAGCTTTTATGTGTTTGTAGGAAAGCCTATACTGATGCTGCCCACACTATGCTGCTGAGTGAGCTTAAAGATAGCAAGTCTGCTCCACTGCTGTCTCGGTTTTGTGTGTGTGTGCGGTGTGTGTGTGTGTGTGTGTGAGAGAGAGAGACAGAGACAGAGTAGGTGAGCACTAATGCTTGCCCTTTTTATGCCTGTGTGTGTGTGTGTGTGTGTGTGTGAGAGAGAGAAGGTGAGAAGTAATGCTTCCCCTTTTTATTTCTGTGTGTGTGGGTGGGTGTGTGTGTGTGGGGAGACAGGGAGAGAGAGATAGAGTAGGCGAGCACTAATGCTTGTCCTTTTTATGCCTGTGTGTGCCTGTGTGTGTGTTCCTGGGATGTGTGTGGGGGTGCATGTGTGTGTGTACACACGCATGTGAAGGAAGCTTGCACTGCTGTTGCCGTATGATCATCTCTGTGTAAGGGAAGCTTACCCTGCTTTCTCTATTTTTGCCAAACCGTAATTAATCTTTGCATGTTAGTGAAACTGGTGTAACACTTCCCCACTACAAAAGCCAGAGCCATTGACTTTCTGCGCGTCATTTTCTTTTTGGTCTCTCATGCCTCCATGGATGACAAAAAGGACACACTAAAGTTGCTGGATAAAACAACTGTTAGAATCCACTGCACTAATTTAGCTATATAGTTATTTAAGAAGGGAATGTGTATTTGGATTTATTAAGATTTCATTGCAGCCAGCCTTGGCACAGGGTGATTGTGATGCCCCGGCATACGGTGAGAACCTGCCTGTTTGAGAGGCTAGATCCTAATACCAACTGATCAAACAGGCAACAGTCATGGTGAGGGTTGTCAAGACACTGGGCTTTTCAAGCCTGACAGTCAATAAGAAGCATGCTGCTTTCTCCACAGTCGCAGACATTGATCGTAGGGTGAGAGCTTGACATGGCTGGAAGGATACCGTAAACAGATTTCACTGGATCCAGCAGCACTCTGGATGGATCCCCAAAAAAATCTGCTGTTGTCTGCAGTGTTTACCGAAAATAATTCTGGTGATTAGAAATAACAATGCAGACACTGAGGCTTCTTTACCCCCAAAAGTGAAATGAGTGTTTTTAGGTCTGGTTTGACAACGCTGCTGTCTACAATACCTATTCTTATACTTTCTTTAATTGTACATGGAGTTGGCTTTGGTGGCAACCAGAGAAGTATTTCCCACCCACTTCATGCTATTGGCTGTTTGGTTTATCATTGCACTTTCTAGGAAGTCCTTCAATTGGAATGTATGGAATCATTTTCCATCTGTAAGGAAACTCAGTCATCACACCATTTGCAACATTCAGTTATTTCTCTCCAACATGGATTGTTTACGAAAGCAGTCCTTTTTTTTGCTACTTTTTCACATCATTGGAAAAGATCAGACTTTAATCTGATAAAAAGCTTTTGTGCATGCAATATGTGTAAAAAGCATTTGTGAATGCCTATGTTTAAATGCATTGGCACATTAAAGTGAGTCCTATTGGCCTTGCAAATGCTTGTTTTAATTTGTTACCATCACGGTACAAAATAATGGCCCAATTGCTATCCGATAATCTTCATTGTACTAAGTGGCACGATTTCTCTTCACAATCCTAAATATTAGCAAGTGAGTTCAAGCCTGGGAACATCCCACCATGCTTGTTATTGCAAAACAAATCTCTCCCACCCCCAACCCCCAGTAGCCCATGAATGTATATTCGGTAATATTAATCAGTAAATAACCGGAGGCTTCCAAGATCTAGAAAGGAATGTGTGAACCTCCAAGAAAAGCCTGTAATATTCAATAAAGGTAGTATATCAGCCCATATGTTGGTATTACAAATGCCTGTCTGCACAATGGCTAAGCGACACTCCTGGTGGAAAGCCAAAGAACCACAGCAGGCAGGGAATTCCTTGCCTGTTCCTAGGTTTATGAAATTACCAACTAGATCAAATGGCTTAGGATCACAGCTCATGACCTAAGACCATGCATAACATAAAAGGAGGGAAATGGTTAACAAGGATAGCCACTGGAGATAGGAGAAGAGAACTCCCCAAACATTCAGGAAATATAGTGTCATTCTCCAGAGCCTTTTGACCCTGCAAGTATCCAGGCAACACAGTTTGCAGACCTTAGCAAAAACTGTGGCATGCCTTGGGAATAAAAATTGGTTGTAGGTGAAAATTAATCCTATCTGGAAAAGCTATGAGGAAAAGTGTATTCCTTATAATGTCCTGTTGTCCTAGATAAGGAAATAACCTACAAGAAACATCATCTTTTCTGAAAAAAAAATGTTCTAAAAATTATTATCTGCCAAATGAGGTTGTTCCATAGGGATGGCACATTGTAGACTCTGATGATTTCAAGGAAGAAATAAAGGATGTTCCATTGATCAACAAAAAGGTCTACTAACCTACAGTGTGGTCACAAACACTCAAATTTGCTAAATAGTTTTTTCTTATGTACAAATCTCATTTTGCCAACTCTTAAAATTGGATTAAAAAGGTTACCAAATTGAAATCTGGAAAGGGCTTGTTAAGGGCGTTCATTCCAAATTGCGATTTGGTATCATCAGTATGTGTTATATCTGGCATCCTTGGCGTGGTTCATTCCAAATTGCGATATGGTATCATACTATCATCAGTATGTGTTATACCTGGCATCCTTGGCGTGGTTTACCCCCTAACCTTTTGCCTTTAACTCTCCCGTTCGCTAACTTCGGTTTTGCTGGCTTTAGGACTCTGTGCACTTTACCACTGTTAACCAGTGCTAAAGTGCTTGTGTTCTCTCTTTAAAACATGATAGAATTGGCTTATACTGAACTGGCACAAATAATTTACCTGTAAGGCCCTAGTAAAGTGGTACTACCTGTGCTTAGGGCCTATAAATCAAATGGTACTAGTGGGCTTTAGCACTGATTGAGTCACCCACTTAAGTAGCACTTTAAACATGTCTGAGGCTCGCCATTGCAGCCTGTGTGTGCAGTTGTAAACCGCCATTTCAATGTAGCAAAATAAACCTTTTGCCAGGCCCAAACCTTCCTTTTTAATACATATAAGTCACCCCTATGATAGGTTAATAGGCAGCCCAGAGGGCAGGGTGCAATGCATTTAAAAAGTAGGACATGCAATTTTAAGTTTTACATTTCCTAGTAGTGAAAAACTCTAAAATTTGTTTTTTTACACTAATGGAAGGCCTGCCTCTCCCGTAGGATAACTTTGGAGTTACCTTATTACATTTAATAAGGTGTCATTTCCAAATGGGAACATTTAATCAGTTCATGTTTGGAGTCTTTGGAATTGTAATGAAAAAGCCTAACTTATGGTGAAGTCAGATTTTAAATGACAATTTTGAAAATGCTATTTTTAGAAAGTTGACATTTTCCTGCCTTTGCCATTTAGTGTATGCAGCCTGTTTCTGGGTCACATGGCTAGGTGTAGTTGACAGTTGGGCTTTGTGTGTTCCTCCTACACAGCCACACACAATGGGGAGCTTAGGCATGCCTATATGGGCCATCACTGGTAGGATGGGAGGGAGCAGCTGATCCCAGCCCCACTTACACTTAAATAGGCTGCATGCCACTTCCACACAAAGGGCTGCATACCCCCTGTAGCTAGTCTAGAGCCAAGAAGACATGTCACCTGTGCACTTCAAAGGCATGTCCCTAGAAGCTTCTCCCCTTTTCAGAGGTACAACTGGGTATGACCTGCTGCCTACTGCCCGCTTGCCTGGGTGAGAAGGACTGGACCAGTATCTGTTGAATCCAGGGCCCCAAAGTGAATCCAAAGGCTAGTTGTATGACCTCCTAACTTGAGCCTCAGGGACAGAAGGATCTAGCAACCTCGATCCCAGCACCTGGACTCTGCCATCTGTGAGTCAACCCTGCCAAGTAGCGCCAACCCAGTCCTGGACCCCTTGGAAGTGGGCCTAAGGTGCTCTGCTAGCCTCTGCAACCCAGCAGAACTGATGCATCTCCTCTGGTGCGAGGCGCAATCCCAAGCAGAATCGACGCAGAGCCACTGCTGTGTATATTGGACCAGGCACAAAGACCCTCATTGCCTCCACAGCCTCTTTGGAACGACCACTGAGTGACGCATCCTCGCTGCAAGACCTCGCATCCCTTGTTGACGGCATCCTCGACACCGCTGCCGGACTGTGCATCGCAACCTCGCAGTTCCTCGGAACAGGCACATCGCCTCGACTGTGTGAAACATCATCGAGGGCTGACTTCGCATCACAAGTCCTTGTCAACGGGATCCTCGGCGACAATGCAGGACCTCAAATTACGAGAGAAGGAGACAAGGGAAACCCTACTCACTTGGAACCAGGGTAATTAGTGTATAAACAGAAACAATGGTTCCTGTGGGCTAATACAATGATACTGGTAATTATTAGCACAATCGCAATAGAAAGGGTTAAGTTGATGTCCAAAGGAGAGGAAAACATATACAACTCAACGTCTGGTAATCAAAATCGTTATTTATATCTATAACAAAATGCAACAATTTTTACATAAGGGTAAATGCATAAATGGTGAAAAGTTTCCCCAGTGAAAAATGGAAACTACAAGATTAGTGACATATTGTGACATAAAAAAGGAGGTTTCCAAAAATAGAGGTAAAGTCGACCATTAGAGAGAGATAAATGATGGAAACAGCCTCCTTATACAATTATAGGGGCTGTTGAATGGTTCACTTTAAAATATTGTCTACGGCGTTTCGACCCCTATAGCAATAAGGGGTCTCTTCAGGACCTATTGATGTAGGGACATCTAAAAATAAAAGAAGGATAGCATTAGTGTCAGCACTGGTATAACTCTGTCGTAGTATGGACCAAAATTGGAAAGGCCTGTACCTGAATAGGGAAAGGTCTGTCAGCGTGAAAATGGTGCACCCTAGGCAAGTGGGTAGGTAAAAGGATTACTCACATGGGACCCAGCCGGACTCCCAGTGAGGGAAGCTGACTGGGAGGGGTCAATGGCAGTAGTCCTCAGGATAGAAGGAAGAGCATATAGCACTGCTGGGCGAACACAACAATGTGTGTCTATGGATAATCGTCTGAAATTAAATGAAATGCATGTCAGACCAAAAGCGAGTGAATGAGCAGACAAGGTAAACACAAGGAAAGGAGTATTTAAAACGTCCTTACCTAGGTGACAATGAACAATGCTTATCGCACTAGTAACAACCACTCCGACCAGCGGGGGAATTATTTAGAATCATCTATTTGGAGGTCTGTGTACGTCAATCACTATCGACCTAAAATGCAGGGATAATAAGTGAAAACGCTGTTAAAAAGATATGCCCCATTTGCTTGAAGAATAACAAAGGGATTGCTGCGAGGGTAGACCGGGGTCTTACCATATTAAAGAGACGATGGTCATGAAAGCGCGATGCTCATGAAAGCGCGATGCTGCACGCGTGCGTCCGCTACGCGTGTGGGTAGAGCTGCGTAAGTCCGTCTACCTTGTGTGATGGCAGAGTGCCGGCACTCGTTCATGCTTTAAATGAGGGCGCTTACCCGCCAAAACCAGACGTCAACGGCAGGCATCACTGGAGATAGCTGCCTGATAGTGTGCTCCGGTTTTCTGTCTTCTATTATGAAGACCGCAAAATGGAAATGGAAAAAAGCACTATGGTGCACAGGGAATGATAATAAATTATTGATCTGAACCCTGGTGTGTAAAGAGCGGATTCTGCGAGCATAATGTATTACTTGTAGCAGAGAAGAGTACGAATGACACTTAAAGGCGATGGACCATGATAACACGTTGGACATGGATTAGATGGGTGTGTAGAACTGCGGAAGGGGCCGCTGCCCATCAGTCATTGGATATTGTAAGGTGGATGATAGTTCTACGTCCATACATGATTATTTCTAATGAATGGTAAAACCCATAAATGTACATAGTACTGCACAGTGAAGGGACAGTGACGATATCACCAGAAGTAGTGCAAGGCTACAGTTAAGTATACATGCATCTATATACAGAATTACAAATTGTAACACATTTAATAGGTCGTTACATACATTTTGGGATGAAATGACAGCACTTAATGGTGGGCATGTAGAAAGAAGGTTAGGTACATTTGAGCTCTTCCAAATAAGTGTCAACAATGGTCTCTCAATTCAGTAATGTAACTACAAAACCTCGCCACTCTTCAGCTGAATTCAGTCCCTGTATAATCGAGTTAGTCCTTTCAATCCAGCGACATTCTAATCTTTGCAAGATTTGTGTAATGTCACCGCCTCTTTCAGGGACGATTGCTCTGTCAATGACCTGCCATTTTATGTCGTCCACTGTATGATTTTTTTCATTATAATGAGTTACCAGTGGGGCATTCGGTATAGAACATCTGATGCGACTACAATGTTGCCCCATTCGTGCCTTGATAGGCTGAGACGTCTGTCCAATATATGGTAGATTACAGGGACACCATATACAGTACACCACATTGCGTGTATTACAATTAGAAAAAAAGTTTAGTGTCTGTTTTACATTTGCATGCTCAAATTTGTTGGTGTCAAAGGTGAATGCACAGGAGACACAATTTCCACATTTAAAATGGCCATTCAGTTCAGGAAGACCCCATACTGATTCCAAGGCTCTGGTTTTTTGTACAGTAGTATTCTCTGTGGAGGAATGTATCAAATGATCTTTAACATTTTTACCCCGTTTAAAAGCAAACATGGGGGTTCCATTGTGCTGTCAATGTTTTTTAGGAATCCCAGTTTTTTGTGATTAAGTTGCGCACCTTATTGGTGTCCACCAAAGGTGGTGACACAAATGAGTCTGTCAATGGGAGTTTTGTCTTTCGTGGTTAGAAGTTCCTCCCTTGGGCTGAACCAGGGGGCTCTTTGCCAGAGGTCTTTTTGAGAAAGAGATGCCAATGGGAGGTGTAGGGTGGAGGTGCTCTAGGTGTTGATTGGTGTAATGTGAATCAGTGTTTTTTTTAAATAGATAAGGGACACCCAATTAATTTTAATATGTGTGTTCTCTTGTTATGATTAAAAGGCAATGGGTGGCTGAATGTGGAAGTAATGGTCCTCTATTGCAGCACAATGATGAGCTGAGGAAGGATGTTAGCATGAAGTCTATAATTTCGGTCGGGCTGCCTACAAGCAGGGCAGTGAACAAAGGGCCTTATTTATGAAGGCCTTGCGCCACCATTGCATCACTTGTTATGTGACGCCGCAGCGGTGTAATCAATGCACCATACTGCGCCCTATTTACAAAGTGACGCATCTTGGAAGAAGCGTCACTTTGTAAAGGCCTGCACTACATTATACCTGCGTCAGGTATAATGTATGCAGGGTGGGCGTTCCCCCGTAAAAAAGCCTTGTAGAAGTGGCGTAGTGAAATCTATAAGATTTCCCACCGTTACTCCTACGACTTGACGGCGTCACAATTTTTACTGGCATATCTTATTTTTCTTATTCTTAGAGCTTCCTTTAAAATATAATTTCCATTGAATTTGAGTGATGGTCTGCAATTCATCTAACTGTTGTTTCATAAAGAGTACAGGACTGCCTTTGTGTATTCGAAGAGGGCTCAGCACAGGGAACTAAAAACTGAGCATGTCAACTAGTCTGCAAGACAATTTAATGACTGTTTCTGCTGCGTGGTGTGGAGACCGTAAAAATCCATTGCCCGCCGTGGCCTGCAAACCCAAATATACTGTCTATTACAGCGTCTCATCTGCTTTAGCCAGGATGGATTGCGCTTTGATTTGTGAGAGGTTGCCCTTGTAAGCAACACTGCTGTCTCATGAATTTTAAACACACGGGGAAAACCGAAGGAAGAAAGAGCCAGAGGATTTATTGGCTATAATTCTTTGAAAGGCAAGTTGCCCTTCCGTCTCCCGCCTGTGTCCACCCATTATTCACCGGGCTCGCCTTCTGTGATTACAGCAAATGGCCGCACGTGGAAAGGGGCCCCAAAAAGCAGCCGGAAATTGGGCAGGGAAATTAGCGTCCACCGCAGACAAGGTGACAAACCTGTGTCTCGCTTTCCTCGAAAGGCGTGTGCTGCTCAGACATCACTCACTCTTCATCTGAAGGTCTTCGAAAATGGCTGATGTGTCCTCAGGCACGCGCTTCGGCAGTGGGAATGCAGCGGATGTGCAATATATCACATAATATCCTCATTCAAACGTGTCTGTTTATATATCAAATATGGCCTAGAGCTATGCATGCCACCAGACGTTCCTGATCGGCGCCCCCAGCAAATAGCTGAGGGGCGCCATTAGTCGCTCCTCGGGCAGGAGCCAGCCAAGGCGTAAGTCCGTTGTTTGTTTTGCCCCTGAAGCAGGTTATGCATGACGTCATCCAGAGGTGCCCGAGACTGGATATTTAAGGCGCTGTGAGGCAAGGGATCAGCCTCTTTTTCCTCTCCACCGTGCTCCAGCACAGCACATCGCAAAGGAGCAGCAACAGGTCGCAGGTGTTCGAACACGCGGCCAAAGACTTTGACAAGGGGGAGCTCGATAGCTGGAGGGGCACGGTTGGGGGGGACTGCTATTGCGTAGCCGCGGAAAATGGTTTTGTTCGATTGTTTTGGGTTGGTGGCTGGCCAGGTTAGAGCTCTGGTGGCATGTTGCATGCTTGGGCTTTAAGGCGAACGTATGATGGTGCATTGGTTAGGGGTTACAGTTATGATTCCTGTGGTCACAAGTTCGATTCCTGATGCGGCCGAATTGAAAAATTTTCTGTGTATGTAGAAGGATGGGGACGTGACCTAGTAGCGGGGACGGCCGACTTTGAGGCTGGGGAACTGGGTTTGAGTCGTGGTGCAAGCCGAGGCTCGACATTCTGTGATTTTGTCCACTTCCCTCGATGTATTTGGAAACATGATAAATTAAACTTGAGTAAACAGCACGTTCAATTTTTTCGCATGGCATGTCGCTTCCACCTTATGCCACATGTTAACGTTTAGTATTGGGTATTGCGTATTATGAAATAAGAAAAGAAATAATGTTCACAGTAAAGGGCAGGGAAATACATGATGCGACACTGTCTTTGGCATGCCCTCGCATTTCATTAGCAGACTGCGAATCTCTGCATTCGAATCTCGACATTATCATCGGTCGGAAATGCCGGGCATAATGCCCGATACCTTTTTTAGGCATTATGAAGAATGGTGATAAAAGATTAGCTGGCCTGAAACTGCGGCCAATATAAGTAGTAGCGGAATGCATATCAATCATTACTGATAATTTATGAACTTCCCTGAGCTGGTTTCAAATGAAGTACGACTTTTCTCGGCACGTGTGTACGCCTAAGGAAACACTATATAATTTCTGGAAACTTAATATCTTCCTCTTCTGATTGCAAACATTTTATAGCGTAAAAAATAATGCAGCCGCTTTTGTGCCCTTACCCGCGTAAAGCTGGCCAGGCGTTGTAACGTGAATAAGCCATACTGACTGACGGAAGGACATTTGTTGATGTGAGATGCCTAAGCTGCTAAACATTTGCTCGTATATTGAACTCTCGCAACACGGCTGACCTACACGATCTCACCACACACAAAGGGGTCATATAATGTTGTTAGCAGAATCCTCGGTGCGAGTGCCCCATGACGAGACTTGCTAACGGAATCATAAAATGGTTGCTACGAATCCGTCTTTTGTACCCGGGTAAGGCTGCGAAACTATTTTCACGCGTGCGCGAGAAACGGAATGTTTCATTAGAAGGGGGAAGGGTACTTAGGGAACAGTTAACGTGGATATATGTTGAATTTTACTTCAAACCAAACAAAAATGAATGTGTGTTCCTGTGGATTGGAAGCGCAGTGAGGGCGTTTTTTCGCTTGGTTCATCTTGGCGGTATTTTCTGTTTGGGGCTGCACATCTCCAGTCCCAGCCATGCCAGTGTACTTCGTGTGGTTAGGGCTATTTTGTGACATGATTCAGTGGGCATTTATTTGGATGCATGGCGGCTTCATTCACTGGAGTGGTGTGATCTTCGGCACGTGTTCCATTTGCAGCGGAGAGCGGGGTGGCCCTGCAGTATTCTTCCGCACCCCGTAGCGCTATTTTGTGATGTGATTCAGGGGGCATTTATTTGGATGCATGGATGCTTGGTTCACTGGAGTGGTGTGATCTTTGGCACGTGTTCCATTTGCAGAGGAGAGCGGGATGGCCCTGCAGTATTCTTCCTCACCCGGTAGTGCCCACTCCTCCCCCTTGTATTTGGGGATAGGGCGTGATTAAGCAGAGGAGCAGAGGGATGGCCCTGCAGTATGCTTCCGCACCCTGTAGCGCCCGCTCCCCCCTTTTTATTTTTGAGATAGGGGGTGATTTAAGCAGGGGCGGCCATAAGTGGGGAAGGACGGCTATGTTTCGGTGATGCTTGCAGTGATACAGTTAAAATAAAGCAAAAAAGACGTCGATGTTCACAATGCGATGGGGAGCGCACCAAACACTAATTTCTCAATTTTCTCCTTGTCTTTTATCTGGGTCAACCGGGAGGTGTACCTCACTAAGATGGCGGCCACAGGAGGATGAACCGATTTACACGGAAGGGGTGTGGTCAGCGGCGTCAGTGGGCCAAGACACGGTGCAGGCATTCAGAAGACCACCACAGGGCCAGTATTTCAGATGAACTCTTGAAAAGTTTGCTCAGCATAGGTTAGGCGAACTAGGATAGAAGGGGTTTTTGATTTTAGTCACTGAGCCCCAGGGTGGATAATAGTGACCTTGGATAGGTGAGAAGACGTTTCAGCTCTCGCGTGCCCTATCCATGCCACAAGTAAGCTGTCCCATTGGGCCTCAACCGAGAAGCGGCAGGAAGTTAGCCCTATTAAAGGGCTTTGTCATATACGAATGAAGCACAATGGGGCCTCAGGTTAGGGCTCTGGCCACGAGTAAGTTCTCCCATTTTGCCTCAACCGAGAAGCGGCAGGAGGTTAGCCCTATTAAAGGGCTTTGTCACATACGAATGAAACACAATGGGCCCCCAGGTTAGGGCTCTGGTTATGGTGAGTAAATGCGGTCCGAGGGACTCTCAAGGGGTTCAGATAACGGCTTGGTAAGTTAGCCCTATCAAAGTGCCTTGTCACGTACGAATGAAAACCAATGGGCCCCAGGTTAGGGTTTAAGTATTGTGAGTAAACGTGGTCTGAGGTTTTTTTTGTAATAGGATCATATAATGGCTTGGTTATAGAATTGAAGGAAGCAAGAGTTAAAATTCTTTGTCCCGTCGACCAGGCTACGGATTGGACTGACCTGCTGGTTGGTCCTGGACTCTCCTGCCCTACCCTAGATGCCGGTGGGTGTAATGAGAAACTTTGGAGGGGTATCTGGTGTACAGGAACCCCGGGGTGGGGACAAGGCGTTAAGCAAGGCCCTGGATGTAGCGCCTCTGGGATAGAGGACGGGTAGTTACCACAGGTAAAAACAGTACAAGTTGTAAGTTGTGGCCTGCTGGCGCAACAAGCATCAAAGTGCGTCTCTGGGGATCCTGATGAAATGTATTCGTTGCAAGCCTATTTCCTTTTATACCATGGGTGTTGGTTTTAGGTTTACTCATAAAAATTGGTCAAGTGTTTACAATCAATCAACAATTAAAGATTGCGTTATTTGAAGGTATAATAAAAGAGTACGCAGTAAAGAACGAGCCTGTCTCAGGTGGAGGGAGTTTCCTCCAGTCACGCTCAACATCAGGATAGGTAAGAGTAGCCTGGTGTAGCACAGCATTTCAGTCGGGAGAGTCTAGTGACAACGGTTGGCCATATTTCCTTTGGGTTGGGCTATTCCACTCTCCTGCACAGAGGGGTTCTGTTTGGGTGTACTTGCTGGGAATGGATACCAAATTACTTCAAAGCAGCTGGTCTCCCGCCTGGCCTGCACAGTCCTTCACCAGAGAGGGGAATCAATGCCCGACCGCTCACTGCAGCCGTGGGAGAGAAAGGCACTGCGAATTCCAAAGACCAGGGGAAGCTTTAGTGTCATAGTGTGCAAATCTGTGCTGGAGGAAAGGCACTGCAAGCTAGTACTGGGTATCAGAACATAGAAGACCGAGGTTAGGGTTTGGCATAGAGGTGGATCTGTGTACCGCTTACGTAGTTATCATCCCTTGTGTATAGGATAGATAAGATTTGCTCCAATTGGATACAAATTCTGGGTAGGTCGGATGAGTTCCTTGTGACAATCAATGTCCAATATGGGGGCAAGCCCACAGGTGCTGCGAGGTTTTCCAAAACTCAGGCAATTCAGCATGTCCATAATTCAGCCATTTCGGGCTATTGCAGGTGTACCGCGAGGGCTACCCGAGTCCGCCCTAGTAAGGAGGGCCAAACAAGACGTACGGGTTTCCCAGAAGGGCATTTGTAGTCATGCAGCACCCAGACCAGTTGTTGGTCACCCTCCTTTATGTTGAGCAGAGGCTACTCAAATCATCCTGATATACATTTTGCCGTAAGGATAGGAAGATATAGAGGGTACAGCCAGTCATAACCTCAGTGGTCAAAGGAGAATGTTGGCTAGGCCGGGCATTACTGCGGTCTAAAAGCAGGGTCACTGCCTATTCAAGCAAGTCCGTCTCATCCAGATCCCATCAGGACATGCAAAAAATGTGGGTCCTGGTTACGTGAGGGTCTGCCGGCCTCAGCAGCCATAAATGGGACCTCTGGCAATAAGGACACAGGTATGGCCAAGATGCTCTTACAGGATGGCAGTGGTCAGGGGAAGAGACGTCCGGGCGAACTCGGGCTATGAGGAATAATGTGTTAATTTGTAAACTTATCACCTAGTGCTGGGCAGTAAGTCCATTGGGAAAGTAGGTCTCTATTCATAATAACTAAGCTGTGGAGGATGGACGAGTAGAGACACTTGAACAACACGGGGAAAAATATTTCCAGATGGGGTCTGGGATCGATATACAGAATACAGACTTGAAATCTGCCGTAACCGACACTGTCATCTAACCGGTCCACTTGGTAATAATGAGTTTCTCAGCCATTGCTGTGTCTGCACACTCTTGAAGCACTGTTATAAGGGTAGGGAACCATAAGGAGTCCTCAGGGGTGAGCAATCCTGCCCTTGATTCGTCCTGGTTATTCCCTGTCTTATAGGTGCGACTATCCCGGGGAAGGGGAAGGGCAGAAGAGGCGCATGTTTGCATAGACTTGGGCATCTGGCACATAGGCAGGAAGTCATTAACATGCGGATTATGTTGAGAAAAATCAGAACAACATGCTTTCAAATGGGACAGTGGCAATATAAATATATTCAGTTGTTTGGCATGCATACAGCATGAAAGATGGGGCTGAAATCTGGTGGGATACTTGCATTGCAAGATCAAACCGCATCTAAGTTTGCCCAATAGTCCAATTTTCTAAGGTAAGGGTTTGGCCTACAGCTTTGGGTGCTTAGCGGTCAGTCTGTGTACACATCCCCAAAAAGGCTAAGTAGAGGCTGGCTATTGGTGAGGGGGGCACCTTCCACTTGTGGGCCGCAAGCCCTTTGGGTTACATGTGCGCAGTTTGGAGCCATTCCCAAAGCCCTCCAGCAGTGGTGGGGGGAGTGCGAGATCGCCAGTGACCTCTTCGCCCTGTGACGGAATTTCTAACAACAGAAAAAGGAGACCCAAATAATTTGAACTGATTTACTGTACTGACCCCTCGGAGGGGTGTTGAGTTGTGTGGGCACTGGGCAGGCAAGAGGGGGACTGACCTGCTGGTGGTCCTGGACCTTTTGCCCTACCCCGGGATGCCTGGAATGGAACATTGTGGGCGAGATGCCGGGAGTTGCGGGCGAGATGCCTGGAGCAACTGAACATTCTAGGGGGGTCTTTGACGGGAGACAGGTACCCCTGACAGGGACGGAGCGCTATGTGCTGCCCTGGTTGGTATGGAGCTACGGTTATTGACCGTCACTCTGAGAGACGAGGGTGGTAAGTGGGAGTTGCTGCTAAGGGATGCTTGACAATAATCCTCGGAATGCCCTTGGTTCAGGGCTGGGGAAATGGTTAAGGAATAGGGGCCTTCTGGCACTATGCACCATTAAATTCATTAAATTGCTTGTACAATCTTTACTCTAACTTTTGTGCTGATCTATGATTGGGAGTTTTCATAACTGTAATGTCTGTTTAACTATGGTTCTTACGTTTTCTTTGTGCACTGAAGTGGTGATTAATAAAGATAAACGGCTACGCCTTAGTAAAACCACAATCAAAGTTGTCTATCGCCTATGAGTCTTTTCAGTGTGGGGGAGGGGACAGCGACTTGCACGATGTGAGCGCACTATTGTGAATTCAACATAATAAACTGTAAACGTTTACCCAGCTAATGCATTTAACTACTAATGTCCTTACCATGGTCATACGAAGAGACACTGGAATTATGTAGCAGTGGGGACTAAATTGTGTGAGAGATTTAACTAATATAATCAAAAAATGCCATTTATACGGCACAAGGCAACTCATTTTGTGGTAGCGTTTTCTCACTAGTTTGGTATTTTAACACACCTTGATATGAAATAAATAAAAGTATACACGTTTAACATATCCTATAGAAAATGTTACTCACAAACAAATGTAAAGTATTTGTAAAGCGCAAACAATTACCCGAGGGTGTCAAGGCGCTGGGGGCCGTCGGGAAGATTAAGCGAGATATTGCACAGAGTCACACGGTGCTGGGCTGATCTGCCACCGGCACCAGGGATCGAACCGTGAGCCCCGGGTTCCGGAGTCAGCTGCCCTAGGCCGCTGCGCCACACCTCTTCCCACTAGTTATTTTGTCTTGCCGGGAAGCTCTTGAACACCATTTTATTAACAGTGCACCTTCTAAGTAAAGCAGTATGTGTAAAGATACAATGTTGCACTTAGCATAAAACGCACCCATATATTTACACTTCAATTGATAAAAGTTGTGACTCCTCTATTCTGCATATTCCAGTTATGTATTAGAAATTACCTTCTCTTTTGGTTTTACCCTGTTTTAAGCAAAATATGAGCCTCTTGCAAATACTTCTTTCCATTAAGAAACATCCGTGCAGAAGAGTATTTTGCATTACCTATGCACAATATAAGTGTTTCAGTAGGAGGCCCAGTAAGAATCAAGACTTCGGACCTGAAAATAGAAGTATTAGATAAGCCCATAGAGGAATATTGGAAAACACTCAAGAGCTTTGCCCCAGAGACCTGTGTCGGAGTTCCATTCCCAATGGTATGAAATGTCACTGACATGAACAGGTCAATTCTACGAGGTGTGTCTGTATCGGTGCTCTGTCATGGATGAAAACCAGGTTGGTGTATAGAGGTGTCTTGTGATGTTCGTTTTAAGTTTGCCTGCTTACGCTGCTCAGTGGTAGTATTATGACTGTAGAGTCTTGCTTGATAATCTGAACTTTGAGGAAAATATTGAAGACTTAGCATAAAAGCTGATCCTCCTTGATTGATGCCTGTTGGACCTGGCCCTTTTTGCAGGGTTATCCCCCAACCTTTTGCCTCCCCCTATTTCTTCTGACCTGTTTTTGTTGGCTTTAGGATTCTGGACACTTTACCACTGCTATTCAGTGCTAAAGTGCATATGCTCTCTCTCCCCCTTAAACATTGTATGATTGCTCTGCACCTGTTTGGCATATTTAATTTAGCTGTGAATCCATTGTACAGTGGTAACCCATATACCCAGGGCCTGTAAATTAAATGCTGCTAGTGGGATTGCAGCATTGCTTGCGCCACCCATAGAAGTAGCCTTTCAACCTGTCACAGGCCTCTGCCACTGAAGCGCCTGCATGCGCAGTTTACTACCACATTGACTTGGCATTTAAAGTTACTTGCCAAACATGAAACCCCCCATTTATTACATACAGGTCACCCCTAAGGTATGCCCTAGGTAGCCTTATGGGGAGAGTGCTGTGGAGGCAAAAGGTAGGACATGTGCCTTCATTGTGTGGCATGTCCTGGTAGCGACAAACAGCCTATTTGGTTTCTAACTGCTGTGAGGCCTGCTCCTCTCATAGGCTAGCATTGGGAATTCCCTTAAAAGTCTTTAAGTTGTAATTGAAAGGAGTAGCGTTGCCATGTTTGGTATGTTTGGAATAGTGGTGATAAATCCTGCTTATTGGTGTAAGTGGATTTTTCATTACTATTGGAGAAATACCACTTTTAGAAAGTGGGCTTTTTTATGTGCTTGTGACTCTTTGTGCTTTGCAGCCTGACTCCAATCCACGTCTAGGGTAGAGTGACAGCTGAGCTTGTACATACTTTCCAGACAGCCATCACACAGGAAGGGTTGGGTGTAACAGCGTTTCATCTGCATTCATCTGCATACAGAATGGTCTTCCTAGGCTGGGAGAGAGGGAGTTGGGGTGCACTTACATTTGTAAAGGCTACTGATATCTAGAGCCAGGGCTGGGATTAAATGGGGGTGTTGTGCCCTTCTAAGATTTCTTTTGAAGCTACCTCCACATCAAAGACATTTTGAGTATAAGTACAGGGGCTCTGACCTCATGATTTTAGACACTGCGTGGGACGTGTAACTAGATACTGCTGGCACTACATGCTGCACCTTGCCTGGACTATCGTTGTGCTGCCAGGAGGAACCGCCATATGGACTGCCTGCTTTGTTGTGTGGCCTGCTGCTTGCTGAACTGCAGGAGACTACTACTTTGCACTGCCTGATATGCTGGCCTGCTGCCTGTTTCCCTGCATTTGTGCCATCAGTGCTCTCCAGAGCCTTGTGGGCTTTCCTTCCCCATCCTTTGTGAGGGGTTCAGAGGGATTCCTTAGTGCTGCTCCTTGTATATTACATGTAGCGCACATTGAGCACTTTTCTCCCTGTGCAGTGCAGGACAAGCGCTTTGCTCTACTGGAATCCAAGTTGGGGGCACTTTCATCAAGACTGGCACGTGGCGAGCTCTGCAATTGGCAATTGTCTTTTTCCAAAGACTAGCATGTGCTGAGTGGCATGCTCTTCGCCACAAGAGGTGCAGTGTGGGCATGATCTCTGAGCCAGCGGTGTCTCGAAAGGAATTCACGCTGCACAGCCAGTGTGGGTGAGAGCACAAGCCTCCTCTTGCCTGTGGGGGTGCGCTGCTGGAACCATGCTGCTGCCACCCCCTTCACTCTGACAAGTCGGCGCCAGGACTACTTTGCCCGGCAAACCCAAGAAAACAACCTTGCTCATTTTTGAGTGAGCGCCGGACCCCAAGCTGACATTGTTGGCCACTGCAGGTAATTTCTCTGCATGCGGGGGGCCAAGTAAGGTCTCCCCTCGGATCGCTACTGTGGGTGCCCCTCCCCTCATGATCGAATGTACCTGGGGGCACCTGCACTGGCCAGATTCCTTGTTGGTGCCATATGGGGTGAAACTTCGACGGAGACCCACGCGTCTTAGCAGAAGGAATCTCCTGAGCATACCGTATAAGACGTATTTGGAGCGCAGGTGCTCCTGTATCCTGCGTTCTGTACAGAGAATACCATAAAGCCCTAAGTAGAAGGGCATGGATTTGTCCCGCATTTACCAAAAAGCTTACTGTATGGAGCGTAGTAGGCAGCCAGGTGCGCTTTGCCCTATCGTCCTTGATGCATCTAATGTCCTGCTTTCGGGGTGCTGCCCTGAGATATTGGGGAGTTTGTAAAGCAATCTTTATGCAAGTGTTGGCTCTCTGCATCCCGTGTGATTCATGACTCATGCCCCACTTACAAAGTATTTATTTTATTCTGGTGACAGTTGATGACTTCTCTGTGTTTTTGCCTAGTTGGCAAAGTGATTATTGGTTTATGTGGTCTATGTTTAGATGCAACACAGAAACATATTTTTATATAATACTGCGTGGAGTCCCTTTTATGGTGTATTTATTGTGTTACTGATGTGTGTGTGTTGTGCAAATGCTTTAAATATTGCCTCTGGGATAAGCCTGACTGCTCGTGCCAAGCTACCAAGGCAGTGAGCAGAGGTTATCTTGGATGTGTAACTCCCTTACCCTGACTAGAGTGGTGGGTTATGCCTGGCTTAGGTGCATTCCCTACCCAACCAGAAATCCCATTTCTAACAGTGCCCCCTCCTGCGTATTTACTTGGTGTAATATCCTGTGAATAAATCAGAGTTTACCTGTGTGTACCAAGAGAGGTTTGCTTTGGAGCATACCATTCCCTCATTATAACAAGCATGTTGTGAAAATCAATATATTTGACAATCATTTTACTATTATACAACCAAAGGCTTTTAAGTAATGGATAAAGTTGACCAAGTTTGGAGAACGAGGGAAGTGACTGAATGAGAAAAGAGGTCATTATGATTGCAAGCAGTGATTTGATCAGATAAGAGAGAATAGCATCACCAGAGTAAAATGTCATTAATGGGAAAAACACAAAGAAGAAATTTGTAGGAAATAGGGTTCTTGGTTGCGGGGGATGTGAACCCTTCTCAAGCAACAACCACAATTTTGCCACGTTTTTGGAAGTCAAAACTCTCCAGTGGGACGAAGCTGCTGGCTATAGTAAATGAGGGTTCCACAAGGCCAGAGACCCTTCCGAAGAGGAGCCGCTGAACAGGATTTGCTGCTGTAGAGAAGAACATAGGGGGAGCTACTGCGAAGGCAGACCGACTGTCAATGCACATGGGTGAATCGTCAAGCAGGAAGGTCCCACTGTTCTGTCAGTTCTCAGACCACTGTTTAGTGGAAAAATACATTTTCAAGTCTCAAGTTTTGGTTTTTGGCTTTTTGGGTACTTTTAGCACCTATTCAAAGGGTCCAGGACTGGGTGGGCACCACTTGCATGGCAGAACTCACTTCAGGCAGGGTCCAGGTGCTGGTTCAAGGTTGTTGGAACTATTTGTGTCCCTGTAGCTCAGAAAAGAAGGCCAGTCAACTAGCCCTTGAAGTCACTCTGGTAGTTCTGTGATCAAGCAGCTAGGCAACCTCAAGCAGCAGGGCAGTACTCTGATGGCACAAGGCAGGGTTCAAGCAGCAGGGAAGTCCTCTGGTAGCAGCAGGGCAGTCCCCCGAGATACAAAGCAGGCCTCAAGCAGCAGGGCAGTCCCTTAAAGTACAAGGCAGTCCTTCTGGGGGGTCCTCCGAAGGTCCAGGAATGAACTCTAGTGTTGGTCTAGGGTCCAAATATATACCAGATGCCAGCCTTTTAAGTGGGAGCATTTTCTAGGCCATTTACATATGGTTTCTGGACCTTTCCCATCTTCTCCTGCCCAAGCTCTAAGAGGTCTAGAGTGACAAAAGACAGGTGTAAAGTTCTTTGTGAGAGTGCTGGAGGCAGCTCCTTTGACATAGAAGTGGGCCAGCGAACAGCTCTACCCCTCCCATCCTGGCAGGATGGCCCATCCTGCCAACACCTTCCCTCTTTATCTCACTGTCTGGGTGGAAGACACAGAGGGCAACTTCCAACTTTTCACAGTCATGTGACCCAGGACACAGGCTGAATGCACCAAACGTTAGGACAAGAAAATGCCAACTTTCTAAATGTGACATTTTTAGAATTGTGACTTAAAATCCGACTTTACTTTTCAAGAGGATTTTAAATTACAATTCTTTTGAGACCAAACATGACTTTTCTATCTGTTCGCAATCAAAGGTTAGCACCCATTAAACGTAATAAGGTAACCTAACCCACTATTATCCTATGGGAGAGGTAGGCCTCACAGTAGTGACAAATGTAGGAGTTTTTACTACCAGGACATGTAAAACTTAAAAGTACATACCGAGCTTTTTTAACACACTGCACCCTGGCTTATGGGCTGTCTAAGATACTCCTTAGGGGTGACTTATATGTATTAAAAGGGGAGGTTTATGCCTAGCAAAAGGATTTTTTTACCAGGTCGAATTGGCAGTTTAAAACTGCCCGTAGCCTGCAATGGCAGGCCTGAGACACATTTTAAAGGGCTTTCTAAGTGGCTGGCACAATACGTGCTTCAGGACCAATAGTAACATTTAATTTACAGGCACTAGGCACATATTGTACCACTTTACTAGGAATCTATGAGTAAATTAAATGTGCCAATCAGGTGTAAGCCAGTTTTACCATGTTTTAATGAGTGAGCACAATCACTTTAGCACTGGTTATCAGTGGTAAAGTGTGCAGAGTGTTAAGGACAACAACAAAGAATTTCAGCAAACAGGAGGTGAGATGGCAAAAGGTTTGTGGACAGGCCACATCAAAGGTGGTCAGGTCTAACAACCTTGTTGAAAAAGGCCAGTCAGACTGAACTACACAAATGGTGATTGAAGGAGAAACTGTTAGAAATTAGGGCTTTTATTTTCATGATTGGCCAGTTTTTTCTAGTGAGAAAATGCGAAAGGTTAGAGGCCATGGAAGGAGAGTGTAACTAGAAGCAGAAAAAGGGGTTTCAATGGATTTCATCCCAGTTCTCAAACATTCATTGGGACTGTTAGGAGCTCAGTTGGTTATCCTTTAAAGGAAGGTGTGATTAGGTTTGATTATATTTTTCTTGTAGTGATTCTTTTCTGCTTAAAGGGGATTTTCCAACTGACAGGTCTTATTTCTTTCAGGTTCCAGGTGTAGATGTACATTGAAATAGAGAGGCTCAACCTCAGGCTTTGGGTCAAAGAAGGTCAAATCTGTAAATGACCTGAGAAGCATGGTAATATTGGACACAGAAAGAAGACAAGTGGTTAGAAAGTTTGTCTTTGATTTAATGTGGATTTTGGGAATCACTCTTGATAGCAGTTTATGAAAAAGCAGTGGCAACATCAGAGATGACTGGTAGGTGACAACTGGTGCCTTATAAAACACCAAAGTCAATAAATAAAAAATTAAAGGGAGGAGGGGCTAAAGCTCTTCAAGTCTTAAGGGACAGACATCTGGCACAGACAAGTGTTATGAGCATCTATGATAGGTTTGAAAGTGTTACCTGTCTTGTGAGAATAAAGTGAATTGTGTTGGATGAGTTTAGCAGAGCAAATCTTCGTAATGGATCGTGAAGCAAGACCCAGTAAATTCTGGAATCGCCAAGAAATATGTTAGTTTTGCTGTGTGACAAAATCAGTCATAAGGTAAAAGATGTGGTCACAAAAAGAAGAGTAAGAAACTGAGTGTGGTTGATAGGACTAAGGTGAGTGGGAAAATAGGGATCTTCAAACAAAGGAATATTTGCACTGTATATAGTTGCATAAAATAGTATATTTCATTATCTGCGTACAGTGTATAAAATGTTATGATGAGATTGTCAGCATTCCGTCCATCATTTGTTTGCTGTAACACTTTTCGCCCTAAGTGGGATGGGTATGCCCAGACGTGGGTCCCTTGCTCACTGTGCCACTGGATTCAAGCTAGCCTGGCTGAAGAAGGGTAACATACCCTGAAACCGGTCCCAGGATGCTTGTTTCCGGTCCAGGGAGGACCTGGCCTGGCAGTTCGGTCTGGACTGTTCCCATGGGGCACAGGGTCAAGACTGATTTGCATATGGCTGGGTCCAAACTGGGGTGGCGTAGTGGGCAAAAGAACGATGGATTTAACCCAGATCTTTTGACTGGGGGAGAATGTTTGCATTGTCAGCATTCCGTCCATCATTTGTTTGCTGTAACAATTTTTGCCCTAAGTGGGATGGGTATGCCCAGACGTGGATCCCTTGCTCACTGTGCCACTGGATTCAAGCTAGCCTGGCTGAAGAAGGGTGACATACCCTGAAACCGGTCCCAGGATGCTTGTTTCAAGTCCAGGGAGGACCTGGCCTGGCAGTTCGGTCTGGACTGTTCCCATGGGGCACAGGGTCAAGACTGATTTGCATATGGCTGGGTCCAAACTGGGGTGGCGTAGTGGGCAAAAGAACGATGGATTTAACCCAGATCTTTTGACTGGGGGAGAATGTTTGCATTGTCAGCATTCCATCCATCATTTGTTTGCTGTAACACTTTTCGCCCTAAGTGGGATGGGTATGCCCAGACGTGGGTCCCTTGCTCACTGTGCCACTGGATTCAAGCTAGCCTGGCTGAAGAAGGGTGACATACCCTGAAACCGGTCCCAGGATGCTTGTTTGCGGTCCAGGAGGACCTGGCCTGGCAGTTCGGTCTGGACTGTTCCCATGGGGCACAGGGTCAAGACTGATTTGCATATGGCTGGGTCCAAACTGGGGTGGCGTAGTGGGCAAAAGAACGATGGATTTAACCCATATCTTTTGACTGGGGAGAATGTTTGCATTGTCAGCATTCCGTCCATCATTTGTTTGCTGTAACACTTTTCGCCCTAAGTGGGATGGGTATGCCCAGACGTGGGTCCCTTGCTCACTGTACCACTGGATTCAAGCTAGCCTGGCTGAAGAAGGGTGACATACCCTGAAACCGGTCCCAGGATGCTTGTTTCCGGTCCAGGGAGGACCTGGCCTGGCAGTTCGGTCTGGACTGTTCCCATGGGGCACAGGGTCAAGACTGATTTGCATATGGCTGGGTCCAAACTGGGGTGGCGTAGTGGGCAAAAGAACGATGTATTTAACCCAGATCTTTTGACTGGGGGAGAATGTTTGCATTGTCAGCATTCCGTCCATCATTTGTTTGCTGTAACACTTTTCGCCCCTAAGTGGGATGGGTATGCCCAGATGTGGGTCCCTTGCTCACTGTGCCACTGGATTCAAGCTAGCTTGGCTGAAGAAGGGTGACATACCCTGAAACCGGTCCCAGGATGCTTGTTTCCGGTCCAGGGAGGACCTGGCCTGGCAGTTCGGTCTGGACTGTTCCCATGGGGCACAGGGTCAAGACTGATTTGCATATGGCTGGGTCCAAACTGGGGTGGCGTAGTGGGCAAAAGAACGATGTATTTAACCCAGATCTTTTGACTGGGGGAGAATGTTTGCATTGTCAGCATTCCGTCCATCATTTGTTTGCTGTAACACTTTTCGCCCTAAGTGGGATGGGTATGCCCAGATGTGGGTCCCTTGCTCACTGTGCCACTGGATTCAAGCTAGCTTGGCTGAAGAAGGGTGACATACCCTGAAACCGGTCCCAGGATGCTTGTTTCCGGTCCAGGGAGGACCTGGCCTGGCAGTTCGGTCTGGACTGTTCCCATGGGGCACAGGGTCAAGACTGATTTGCATATCGCTGGGTCCAAACTGGGGTGGCGTAGTGGGCAAAAGAACGATGGTTTTTAACCCAGATCTTTTGACTGGGGGAGAATGTTTGCATTGTCAGCATTCCGTCCATCATTTGTTTGCTGAGATCTTCTATATCATCATATTGTTCCTCTGCTGATTTATACCCTCCTATTACTTCACTGTGGGTTGTGCACCAGTGGCAGAATTACAATTTCTATGAAATTATCGTAGAAACTAAGCATTAAAAGCTCACAAAATAAGTGCAATGAAAAACCCCAATGTTCTGACTTTATTGCTGGAAAAAAACGATTATAAGTGCTCTATTTCCCACTGTAATCTTGAAAAGGCTAATAGAGGTCTAGTAAAACATGATTCATGTCTGCATATTCACCACTAGTAGTCTTTCAGTTGCTAGTCTTACATTTAAATGACTCTGAACCAGCCATAGAAAATACATGTGGCTGATCATTCCTCAGCCCTGTGAGCCATTCCAGCGTAATGCTGGCATTTGATTTATTCTGCTGCAAGTCTGCCCAAGCATGCATCTGTAGTGTTTGTCCAAAGCAATGTGTGACACCTTCAGCCAGACGGGGCGTTTTAACCAACTGCCCTCTGCTCTCCATGACCTTGAATTGCCATTGTTTCCATTGTACGTGTCCTCTGCCGAGTTCTGAGCTGTGAAACATGGTTGTCTTATAAACCAGAACTGGCTGCTGTTATCACACTTGACATGGGACTACTTAGTACATATGCGTCTGACTAACCTTTCAGAGGCAGGTTGGGGAGAGGCAGTCATATATGCAATAAAATTGCAAATTATATCCTTAGCAAGACATATGTTGTATTTTTTTTTTTATTAAACAAGCTTTTAGTGATACCTGGCGGAATCACAGCAAGTGAAGGAATAAAACACAGCAGCACTACAAGCTTGAGGAATGAAAACCTGAGAACACATTCTAAAGGCATAAAAAGAGAGAGATTGCTTGGTGAGATAGCACAAATAGTTTAAATGTATTTGTTCATGATTGTGTTTGCACATCAAAGCCACGCCTATTGGCTTTGCCAATGCGTGTTGTCTATGTATTTTAGGCTTGTAGGTTTTACCATTTCTGTCTCAAGTTTTGATTAGAGAGGGTGGGCTAAGTTCTGGATTTTGAAAGGAATGATGAAGTTTGTCTGAACAATCTAATGTGAGATCGTTATAAATGTTTTCATGTGGTAATTCTTTATGAAAATAGGTCTATTGCAGAGCATGCAGACCTACAATTCAGGAGGACAGCTTACTGTGATGTGTATAAGACAGATCACTTGACTGAGAGGAGGTGATTCTTCTGAGGTTGCTTGGGAAACTCATCTTAAATTGGGTTTAGAACATCTAGCTCTGCAGCTAGTGGTATTAGAATGTCTTCTGGATGTGCGCTCTTATTCAGGGGTGTGTGCTAGAAGTAATGCGCGTAGAGGAATCCTCAGAAAGATTTGGGTTTGTATGCATGTTGGGATCTCCAGCAGTAAGTAAGTAGAATGAGGTGTACCAGGGGGCTACAGGAGGTGAGTGCTTGTGGAAGAGAGATGAGAATGTAGCTTACCGTCTTTTTTATATCTAATGCACAGCATCCACCTTCAGTCTGATGTCAAACAGTTATTTTGGGGAGGAGGTGATTGAGTGAATAGTAAGTAACTGTAATGAAGTTTAAGGGGCGTAAATGTATCTCACATGCGAACCAAGTCTAATGGGGATTGATTCTTTCAGTGGAGAGTCTGTGTGCTCTTGCTTTGGACGTCATTGGACCAAGAAGTTGACAGGGGCAGGTTATATTGATGGGTGATGGTGGCTACCTGGAGAACTGGGGGGCCGATTCACAGAACTAATCTAAGATAATATCCTAAACTTACTACTTTTGGTATTCACAGAAGGCATTTAGTAGTAGTAAAGTTAGGACTCCTAACTTTACTACTACTAAACTGAGACAAAATCCTAACTTTACGACTTTCGGTATTCACAAAAGGCATTTAGTAGTAGTAAAGTTAACTTTACTACTACTAAATGCCTTTTGTGAATACCGAAAGTCGTAAAGTTAGGATTTTGTCTCAGTTTAGTAGTAGTAAAGTTAGGAGTCCTAACTTTACTACTACTAAATGCCTTCTGTGAATACGAAAAGTAGTAAGTTTAGGATTTTATCTCAGATTAGTTCTGTGAATCGGCCCCTGTGTTTTTGGTCCTCAACAGCTTTTCAGTCTCCGTCACTGGAGGAGTAGCTTTGTTCCAGATTATGATCAAAACTATCTTGATTTATACTGGCATGGTATGTCTGGTTTTGCTCCCCGATGGATGTGAGAGGGATAAGGGTGAGAGGAGGGGGAGCTAGTGATGTCATAGACAGTAGAGAAAGTAAGCTTGTTATCGGTGTTAACCTCCATGGCCCAGGTAGACGCGTATAGCCCCTTCAAGGTATCAAAAACGTGATGAAGATAGGAGAATAATTTCAAGAGTTGGATCACGACCTTCCTATTTTCAGACAGGGTAATGTTTAGCTCACATTTTTGGTTATGGTAATCTGAGAGAGTAAGTTTTTTCCCACAAGGAATTGTTGTGTTCTTTGAAACTAGGACTGAAAAGCACCTCAGCCCAGGAGGGTATGTCCTCAGAATAAAAGAAAGAATAGGTCAGTATTAATGGAGTGCAGTCTGAGGTTATGGTATTTGTTACTGATTAAGGTTTACCTGTTGGCCATATACGCCATATATGGCCATATACACTAAGCGTTTCTGGAATCTGAGAGTCGTTTTCGATGGACCACGAGAAAATATGCTCAGCCCTACGCTCTTCAACATCTACATGGCCCCCCTCGCCGCAATCGTCAGACAGCACAGACTCAGCATAGAATACTACGCAACCAGCTCACCTCTCCCTCACCAGCGACCCCATCACCACCAGACTCAGTTTACAGGAAGGAATGAAGGATGTCGCATCCAGGATGAGCAGCAGCTGCCTGAAACTCAACTCGGAGAAGACAGAGGTCCTTGTCCTCGGACCCTCTACCTCTGCATGGGACAACACCTGGTGGCCCACCGCCCTCGGCAGCCCCCCCACCCCCACGGACCACGCCCGGAACCTCGGCATTGTACTCGAATCCTCCCTCTCCATGACCCGACAGATCAACGCCGTCGCCTCCACCTGTTTCAACACCCTCCGCATCCTTCGGAAAACCTTCAAATGGATCCCTCCCGAATCATGAAAGACCGTCACACACGCATTCATAACCAGTAGAATGGACTACGGAAACGCCCTCTACGCCGGAATAAACAAGTCTCTACTCCACAAACTCCAGACCATACACAACAACACAGCCAGACTTGTCCACGGCATCCCTCAACACGAACACATCACCCAACACCTGCCAGACCTCCACTGGCTCCCCATCGAGAAGAAAGTAACCTTCATGATACTCACCCACACCTACAAATGCCTCCACAACACCGGACCCCAATATCTCCACGAAAGAATCTCCTTCCACGTACCCAGGAGAAACCTCTGATCCACCGAACTCGCCCTCGCCAAAGCCCCACGCATCCGCAGAGCAAGAACGGGTGGAAGATCCTTCTACTACATCGCAGCTAAGACCTGGAACGAGCTCCCGATCAACATCAGACGCGCCTCCGCTCTGCACATCTTCAAGAAAACTCTCAAGACCTGGCTCTTCGACTGGCCTGAGCTGCCCCCACCCCCTCCGCAGCGCCTTGAGGCCCTCACGAGTGAGTAGCGCACTTCAAACTCCCTGATTGATTGACTCCATTCTTTCCTATGGGCCTCAAGGCCCATAGGTGAGAATGGTCTTGCATTACCTAATTGGTAATCGCAAATTAGGTAATGCAAAGACAAAGGTGCCCGGGGGCCTAAGGCCCCCCTGAGGCGCTCCTAAAAAACAAAGGTGCACATGTAAGGCCCACACATGCCCTAGGGGCACGTGCGCGCCACATGGCACTTTGAAAAATGCAGTTTTGTGCATTTTTGAAAGTATGCACATGGTTAACATCAGCTTCAAGTTGATGTTAATTAGCGTTTCCTAAATGAACAGTTCGCATTTAGGAAAGGCTTCTTGCATGTGCATAAGGGAATCGCAAATTGTGATTACCTTTTTTCATTCGCAATTTAGGGAATCGCAAAAAATTGCGGTTACCTAAATTGCGAATGAGAGAAATCTTTCATGCATTTGAAAAGGCCATTTTGCGATCGCAAACGGATGATTTTTGCGAATCGCACTGTTTGCGATCGCAAAATAGCTTGATGCATGTGCCCCTAAGTTCATAATCATGTGCAAAGGTGCAAAATCACCCTTGGCAAAACATCACCAGCAGCGTGGAAATAATTTTAGGAGCAAAAATCACATTAAATTACAAAAACACATTTAATGTTAACATGGGAGTAAAAATAACCATTGGAGCAAAAATCACATTTCGTTGCAAAATCACTATTACATGTAAAATCATTATTAGGTGCAAACTCGCCCCTGGCACAATATTAACAGGAGCCTGGAAACACTTATACGTTCAAACACACTTGTAAGTGTGAAGTTGCATGTAGGTGCAAAATCATATTTAGGTGCAAAATTACCTATGGTGAAACATCAGTAGGAGAGAGTTGATACTTTTAAGTGTAAAAACACATTTACGGGCAAAAATTACTTTTAGTTTTAAAATCGCTTTTAGGAGCAAATTCACCCTTGGTACAAAGTAAGCAGCGTTGTGGTTTCATATTTAAGAGTAAAAACACATTTATTTGCAAAATCACATTAACGTGGTAAATCACCCATGCTGCAGAATCAACAGGAGTATAGAAACATTCTAATGAGCAGAAATCAGATTTAAGTGCAGAACACCATTTATATGCAAAATCCCACTGAGGTGAAAACACCTTTTCAGCAAAATAAGTGTCCGTGGATACTTGCAGCAGTTTTAAGATTATTAGTTTAAATTCACTGTTTACACTAATCAAAATTGGTATCATCATATATTATAAGTGTATAATATATTGAGTGTAACTTAGATGGGATGCTGTGTGCTAAAATAAACCTGAAACATAAAAACGAGTAGCAATTTAGAGAGATGATGAGGCTAGAAATAATGGAATGTTCGACGGAAAGGACAAGAAGAGCAGATGTTAGTGCTGAGTGTGAAGCAGGTACTGTAAATGTGAATGTGCATTTATAGAGTGCATTAAACCAGAGGCATCAAAGCGCTAAGTTACGCAGAAGTGTCTCTCCTGAGCATGGCTGGTGGAGGTCAGAAGAGAATCCGGGCTGTCAGAGAGTTAGGAGGACTTTTTACTAGTTTTGTCCAGAGAGCACTATAATGTGAGGTCACCCATCAATCCACCCTCTCAATCAAACTCGCTTAATGCTTCCTTCCGCTTACCGTTACCTGTTCCTTCCCTCTTCCTTCTGTCCTGCTTTTCTGCTTTCCTGTCTCCCTATCTCCCTGCATGTGTCCCACTTCCTTCCCTTTTTCCCTTCCTTCGTCTTTACTTTCTTCTTTCCCTGTCTATTCCTTCCTTCTTCCCCTCTTTATTCCTTCTTCCCTCCTTTCTCCCCTACTCCCTATCTTCTTGCATGCATCCTCCTTCCCTTCCTTCATCCGTACTTTCTTCCTTCCTTGCTTGCCTGACAAAAGAATGGGCTTGAAAGAAGTGTTGATGAAAATAAAATTCCTTCCTTTTTGATGGGATTCCTACCTTCCTGCCTCTTCCTATTCTTCTCTTTATCTTTCCTTCCTTTTTTCCTTTCTTCAGTTCTACCTTTTATCCCTCTTTGATCCTCTCATGGCCTCTGATAACGCTTACCCTCACTGATTACTTCTTGACCTCCTCCACTCACAATCCTTCCCTCTTCACTTACTCTCTGTCTCGATTCTTCCTCCCCTTCTTCGTTTTCTTGTCCCCCTTCCCTTTGCTTTCTTTCTCACTTACTCCCTTACCTCCTAACATTATCGCAGCGCCCCGAAGCAACCTACTGCAGCATGTAGCACTATGTTAGATATGTAAACTTAATACAGCCTCTCTCCCCTTCTCTTATTTGTTTATTTTTTTCTTTTAAACACTGCCCCGCAAAACCATCAGATTTCTTCTCCCTCCCGCACGCCCATCAGAGGAGTTAGCCCACCAGAGTCATCAGCAGTATTTTGAGGTAATAGGAGATAACTGGAGTCAGGAAGAAACAAAAAAAACACCCACACGAGGAGTCTCGAGGAGCAACGAAGCGCCTCAACTCTTCCTTCACAGCTCAACCTTTTGCAAGCGTCTGACACTATAATACCACCGTCGTCCCCGTAGTGTATGAAGCAGATGGAAAAGACATTCATCTCTACACATCCTCTAGGCCATTGCCTACCTAATGGGACATAATAATGCCATGGAATTGCCGCCTGCTGCTTGAGATATGGGACGGTTCCCCAAGGTATAATTGCATGGACTGTTTTTAATATTTCTGCCTGCTATGAGAGATCTTCCTGTCCCGAACTTAATGCCAGGGACTGATTGCTTGCCGTGGCGAAATTAGCCACAGCATTTTTCTAAAAGGCCCGCTAATGCCTGACTGCGAAAAGGGAATTGTTTTTAGCTGCACTAATAACGAATAGGCACCGCTGCCCGGTGCTGCCTTTCGAGGGCAGAGGAAATCTGTCGACTCTGAGGAGGCTTTTATATCCAACCGGTTGTGAGCTCGAACAAGCTTTTTTTGGCAAGGCACGCGCTAAGAACTGCGTCATTTCCAGGTGAGAGGAATCGTTTCCGGAACAGCGGAAGGAAATACATTTCATAGTGTAGCCAATATGTCAATGCTCCGTATCATTCAATGACTGGCCTCTCTGCTGAGACTTTCAGCATGGGTTTAAATTGCATTTCCTAGAGTACGCACCATGGATCCCCATTATCCCAGGTCACCCAGTTCAC
Organism: Calotriton arnoldi; assembly: GCA_963921515.1. Classification (NCBI taxonomy): domain Eukaryota; kingdom Metazoa; phylum Chordata; class Amphibia; order Caudata; family Salamandridae; genus Calotriton; species Calotriton arnoldi. The sequence goes on from CAWUFW010009225.1 coordinate 669,575, forward strand.
AAATATATGCAAAGACACCATTTGCTTTACAGGGGAAGCTCCTCCGTAATGGCGGAGGAGCATTGCCACACTGCCAGCAGATGATAAATAAAACGATATCTGTGTCTGCGCTGATTACGTGGGAACGGCGGGCCATGGCAGGGAGGAGTAGTGTGCACTTATAAGTGCCTATGTCACTTTGGCCGGAACTCTTAGGCCAGCCAAACTGACATGCGCACTTATGTTTCTCCAACCCAGCTGTGTTCTACAGCCAGGTTGGAGAAACGCTACAGGCTCCCAGGCACTGTCTGAGCGGCAAACGAGGCCATTCAGACCAATCCTGCCGCTGCTTTCATGCTATGAGAGCAGCGCCTGGATTGGGTAGGGAGCCTGTGCCTTCAGGCCCATCCACTTCTGGAGGAGAAGCAGGAGCAACGAGGCGGCTGGCAGTGGGAGAGGAGCGGCAGGTAAGTGATTTTTTAAAATATTTTTTATTTCCCAACCTCAACCGCAACGCCCCCCCCGTGTCGCCCTACCGTTTTCGATTTGCGGCGGACTCCACTGCAACCAGGTATGACAGAGGTGAACGTGTCAAACATCAATTTGAACATAAAAGATGGCTATACCTGTTTCCAGTTTAAGCTCCACCATAGAACAAGCACTGGCCATGCCCCATAATCACCCCAGACCATGCCCCAAATGACTACTCACCATCACCAATTTAGGAGGCATCAAAATCAATTTCAAACACATAATTTTACGAGGATCCGACACCCAGGAAGACAAAAACTCTACCTTTGGGGAGGCCTGCAATGAACAGTCTTGTTTATTATGGGAATAGCAACTGTAGAGGTGGTCTAGCCAAGTATTGTTCGGGCTAATTGTATGGCTCTGGCTCGGCCCTTGTCCCATGAGGGCTGGCAATCCAAATCGAGCAGAGCAAGCATCTGTTATGTTATGTTATGGGGTATTTGTAGAGCGCGCGGTTACTCCAGGGAGTGTCCCGGCGCAGTCTCAACCCCTTGACAGAGCAGTGTAAAACAACAGCAGGCGCCTCCTCTACTGTTGGAAGAGCCAGGTTTTCAAAAGTCGCCTAAAACGTTTTCTTCCCACTTAACGTGTGATACTTGTATTTATTGAACATAGTATAGCACTTTAGGACTTGAAATAAATTAACACAAAGCAATGTCCTTTGGTGTCAAAAGAGAGTGAAAAGGAGATATACATCTTGTGGCCAGGCTGCATAAAAAAGAAATAAGTAATCCTGGACTCAAATTCTGGCTTGCGCATTCAACCAAATTGTGTGATCCTATTCACTGTAGGACTCAGTTCAGGTTGTACCCTATATAAAAACTTCACTTATGTATAGTTTAAAAGATACCGTTCGTCCACATCGAACAACAATATTGTTGCATATACAGTTCACCTCACAAAATTATATCTCTTGGTTCACTAATGGCAGCAATGTCAGGGCACTCGAGTGGAGAAGAGTTCAGGTTTTAAATGCAGCAATATAGTCTTGTTGGGATGGAAGTCTTCTGCATGTCTCTGGAGAGAGTGACTTCCCTGCCTTATGCTTATCTCCAGGCAAGTCACTTAAAAGTTACTGTATGGTTTCTAGATCCCTACCTCACTGAGCGTGACAATCATACATGTTCACTGAGGGTCTCCCTGTTTACATGGATTGAGACCCCAGATCTTGGCTCTGAGGTCGAGGGGGGACATGCATAGTGCACCTCTATTTCATGGAAAGTGGCTACTGCCTTCTCTACACAGGCTATGATAGACTGATAGTGGTGGCAGCAATACATTTATAGTCAGGGATTCATGAATCCCTGTATTCTAACAAGGGTGGACGACAAGCCACCCATCTGATCAAGTCTGTGCAGTCTCTCTTGCCTGTGGTCCTGCTGCATTTGTCTACCTGACGTGTGTTTGAGAGCCCATGGGTGTACTGGGGAAGGATGGTGAGTTCAGCCATTGTGTACATTCCAGCTCCCCAGTGCCCTTCCCAATTCCTTGGAGAAGCCTGGTGAGCTGTGGGTAGACACTTGCTCTTATCTGTGTTTAGCTGAACTAACCCCGCTAGGAGGGACCCTTTCTGTCGGGAGATGGTCAGGCCCCCCTGGTCTGGAGTTAATTAAAATTCCTCTCCAGGGAGTAGCCCCAGCTGGTACGAGGGAAGACAGTAGGTCATCCTTTGCATGCTTTGGATACGCAGTGAAGGGGAGCAAGATGGCGCCTGAGTAACACTCCGCTTCACCGCCTCCCGAGCCGCGAGTAGATTTCGACCATTGGCTATGCCTCCTGGATTGGGAACGCCGCTCCGCAAACTGCTGCTCCTTCCTGGAAGAAGCCGTCACCGTTTCTTACACAGGATTTGTGCCAGTGCCGCTACGAGCATTTTTCCTCCTGTTACATCGGATACACCAGATAACGTTTGCCTCTGATCTGTTACCCCTCTGTTTCTTATTTGCTCCGCGGCCCCCGCATACATTCTGCGGGCTCTGCAGATAGAGACAGGCTGCGATCTAGGGTGGAGTATGGTGGCCCTCTGTGCGAGGGGGACTAAAACAAAGACTGCCCCAGCTAATACTGGGATCACCAGCATGGGCATGTTGGCCTCAGACCTGGACTCCGCTCTGAAAGGTAAACGGGAGGCCGGGGGCAGCAAGAAAGCCATAAGGAAAGTTGCTGCTGGGGGGGGAGCGCTAAGAGAGGGCACAGGCTCCCAACCCTCTATTGTGAATCTGTTTCCCGCTACTAGCTCTTTGGGTCCCAAAGGGAGAAGAACGATAAGCCCTGATGGAGCCAGGGTAGGCGCCAAACCCCCTGAATTGGTCATTGACAGCACAGGGCTATCTGGTTTGGAGGAGCAGTCTGACCCTCATTTTACTGGATGTCAGAAATTGGCTTGAACAGTGGAGCCTTGTAGACAAGGGGTCTCTCCTGCTGGCACCATGAGCTCTGTGGAGGGTTCGAATTCTACGACCTCTTCTCCCGCTATTACTGCAGAGGACTCTAACACCCAGGGAGTGACACTCCCAGATCTGACTGAGCAGAGAGTTTGTAGCTCTATCATTGCCACTTCTGAGAAAGGTGGTGCCACTGGAGAACAGTCGTCCGAGGCAGTTTTGTCCCCAGAGTTGGCAGGCGACCACTTCTTTTTGGTCTGAGATGGCTCGGACTCTACAGCTGGAGATAATTCACTCACTTCAAGTGACAGGGATCAATCAGACTCCAATTGTGATCATTTTTCCAAGGAAACTGGCACTGTACAACGCCAGAAAACTACCTCCAGCAAGCGTAAGGGGAGGCGACATGATAAACATAGCCAGCTGAAATGGGATTGTTCTGGTTCACAACTTACCTTTCCCTATAGCGAAGATTCTGGCAAGATCCCCGGCTCAGAAAGCACTAGAGTTACAACTGAACTCGCTGAAGAACCCTCCTTGATGGCTATCCTATTGTCGATTAGACAATTTCAAGAGGAAGTGCGGACGGACAATAGACAAGCTAAAGGGGCGGCCAAAAAACTGCATGGGGGACTTAGAAAGCTGAATAAGACCTGTGCAGATATTAGAGAGCGGGTCACTATGATGGACAGCCACGCTGAATGCTTGGAAACTGAAGTTACCTCCCTGAAAGCACTGAGCTCCTCCCAAGGCGCTTGCATGACAGATGTATGTGGAAAATGGAAGACCAGGAGAACAGACAGCGCCGAAACAACCTCCATCTGCTGGGGATCCCTGAAGGAGTAGAGGGAGAAGATCCCCGCCGATACATTGTGAAACGTCTGAAGGGAGCTTTCCCCGATCATTCAGATTGGAATTGGGATCATGAGATACAGAGGGCTCACCGTTTCCCCTTCACCCTGAAGAAACAACACGCTAATGGTGGAGAGAAACCTAGAGCCTTTTTGGTGTTTATTGGCAATTTTTTACTCAGACAATTGGTCTATGAACATGCTCGACCGAACTCACAGAAAGGGTTTGAGGGGGTGTCTTTCTTTGCTAAGCCTGATTTCTGCCATGCTACGGTTGAGCGTAGATGGCGCCTTCGCCAACTATTTACCCCTTTTCAGCAGCTGGGCGCGCAAGTATTCCTTATGAACCCTGCTTAACTGAAAATCAATTTGAATGGTTCTTCCTGTACCATTATGTCAGAAATCAAGGCCCAAGAGTACCTCAATGAAATCAAGGCTAGGAAAGGGTAGAGCTAAAGAATGTAATGTTTTAAGGTTTGACAGTCTCAGCCTTCTCTTATCCCGTTCTTTCTAGTTGAAATGTCTGAACGGGGGCTCTTAGAGGGCTCGGAGGAGGAAGGAGAGGATGTCCTGTTATTAGTGGGTTCAAGTTTTGGATGAGTTTGGGGGTTCTGTTTTTGTTTGTTTCCCTTCTTCTTTTTCTTTTCTTCTTGTCTTTCTCTTGCTGCTCTTCTTTATTGGCCTAAAAGGGTTAAAAGCCTTGATTGAGTATGCGGCGTGGTCGGGTGGCATGGTCTTACTAGAGGCGTTCATCATTCAGGTTAATCCTGATTGCTCTATTGTGTGGGGGGGAGGGGGTGAGAGGGGCGTTTCGGGACAGGGGGGGTAGAAGGGGGGGGATGGGTGGGTTGGGCTTTGTTGGGTCCTTCATGTTTTTTGTCCTGGTGCTATTAGGAGAATGTACTTCTGTCTTGATGATCTAGAAAGTGCAAAAATTTGGTATTGTTGAATTTTTAGATTTATGGTTTTTTATTGTCGGGGGGGCTTTCGTTCTGGTATTTTCTTGACGTATGTTTTTAATGTATGCTGCTTTATTGATGAACTCAGTAAAGAGCTAGTATGGTCAACGTAATGCACTTTAGAATTGTTTCTTTGAATGTCTGTGGTCTAAATGATGCCCGAAAGAGGCAGAAGGTCTCACAGGGCTTGCGCCTGCTGGGGGCTGACTTAGTCTGCCTCCAGGAAACACACATTGAAGGATCACAGACAAACCTTTTAAATACTATGGGATATTCCCTGATTGGAGGGACATCAGAGGGTGTACGTGTGAGAGGCGTAGCCATCTTGACCCAGCGCAATTGTCTGTTTCAGACCATGCAAACTAAATCTGATCCTCAAGGGAGATGGGTTTTGGCAGAATGTAGGTTAGCATCTAAGTTTTCTTTCACCATATGTTCGATCTATGGGAGTATAGCTGATGATCCCGGAGTACTTAACTGGGTTTCCGGAGAGCTAGCTCATTGGCCTCTCCCTGTTATAATATGTGGGGACCTCAACATCAACTTACCCTGTGACTGGGATATGAATACCCAATCACGTTATACAGGCCGAAAACCAAAGGTCTTGCAGGCCTTGAAGAACTTATTGTACACACATGGACTGGTTGATGTCTGGTCCCGGTTAAAACCGAATCAACCAGGATACACCTACTATTCTGCGCCCCATCAATCACTTGCCCGACTTGATTATTTTTTGGTTTCCCCTTCTTTGATTCAAGATATTAGTATTGATATTGTTCCACGGTTCATGTCGGACCATAAACTTTTAATTTTAGATGTTAAGGGAATATCTTTTTGTAAGGAAGCTCCGACTTGAAGCTTTGAGAGGGCGTTGTTGTTGGATAAAGACTATCAAAATCACATGAAAAGCTGGTAACAGGACTTTCTCGAGATGAATATTGGCTCTGCTTCAGTTGAGGTTGTCTGGGACGCCCTGAAGGCATGTATTTAAGGGGAGACTCTACAGTTTTCTTTTAGAAAGAACAAACAGGAGAAACTGCAGTTCTTGGAGCTTCAAAAGAAATTAGCAATGGCAGAGGAAAAATCTATCGGTGCCGTCCAGAAGGGGGAGGAAATTGAGTCAGCTCAATTAGAAGCAGCAACAGTAAGAGCTGAAATTGGGGCAATTTTGGCTGAGAAAGCTGCCGCTAAGTGGGCCGCTGACCCTTATGGGAACCTATAAGGTTTTTACCACCGTGCCCAAGGGATTGGAGATCGGTAGACTGAACTTTTACACCCCTACTAGTAACAACGAGAACCTGCCAGATATATTTGGGGGATCTTATTTTCAAAATTGGCTCAACTCTGGCATTAATAAACTGGGGGGCCTGTATTCGATCGAGGGCATCCTGGCATTTGAGGATCTTAAAATTCAATTTGGTTTGACCCATAAGAAGGCCTTTAAATATCTAGCTATCAGGAACTTTTTATCACGTAAGGCAGGAGGGCCCTCGGGGTTCACGAAATGCGAACTTATTGAGAGATTGCTAGTTCCCACAATCCCCCAAATTGGGTCCATTTATGGCACAGCTTAATGCCTGATGATCTGGCCAAAATCTCTGGGAAATGGCAACGGAAATTAGATATCACCAATAACGCCTTCCATCTAGCACTTCAATCTGCTCAAAGACTTATTATGAGCCAATTTACAAGCCCAATTCTACAAAACTTGTTTTTTTCTGTATTTTACACCAAGTAGAATTGCGAAATGGGGAACTGGCAGAGGCACCAACTGTCCCCGGTGCTCTGAATATAGTGCAGACACTCTGTTCATATGTTTGCCACATGCGAGAAACTTGGTCACTTGCTAACTGAGATACAAGGTTTTCTCAGGATAGTTCTATCTCGAGATATCTTGCTTACTCCCATGACGGTTCTACTCGGTGTACAAGACTCCTTAGATAGGAAAAGTGGAGGGGCTCTAACCTTTATCGCTATGGCAATTTATAGGCTGTGTATAACATCTGCTTGGGTAGACCCCAATCCCCCTTCCTTTTCACAGTGGTTGGCCCGGTTGTATTCAATACATAACCTTGAGAAAGCTATTTATGCTAAGAAGGGTAACCGGGCCAAAATGAAAGGCTTGGTTATTTGGGAACATGTGTCTAGCTGGCTTTGTCAGACAAACCCTCAATAAACTTAGGGAGGGGGCAATGCTACCTATTTCCTGAGTTTATCCGGCAAACCGATAGAGGAGTGAATAGCTTATTTAATCGAAGACTAGAAGAAGGGCCTTACCTGCCATGCTATCTTTATGCACCTTCTGTATTTTCTCCAAGCACTTTGCACTTTCGCATGGGTCACTTTATATTTGTGTATGTATATTTAAAAACTGATTAATTACAATTTTGCACTTTATGCACTTTAAGAATGGTTAGGGGCCTGAAGGATGGTGCTATGATTAATGCTTTTTACGTTCTTGATGGCCTAATATGTTGGATCATGTTATAATGCAAAATGGATTTTCCTTTGGATCATGTTGGACTGGGAGGGTTAGGGTGTGGGGGGGTGGACTTTGAACCTCGCTGCTCTGTTTTTTTCTTGCATGGTGTATATTTAAAATGTCAATAAAATGTAATTAAAAAAAGGACACGCAGTGAACATGCCACATGTGCCGTGTGATTGGAGGGGCACCCAGGATTCAACAGTAGCAGACCCTCTGATTGGATCAGTCTACCAATCAGTAATGATAAAAGTCTGGCCTTAGCTGTCAGTTGTCATTCAAGACTGGTCTATGATACCGAAGAGGCAACCCTGCACGGGGTCTGTCTGAGGAAGCCATTTATGACTCGCCGTGTAAAGGCAAGATAAGAGGCTTGCTCACTGTGTCTCTGCACACCCCTGGATGGGGGTTAACGGGAGGAAGTTTTCTCTGTGACGGATGGATTATGCTGCAAAGGAGTTTGCCAGTTTGACAAAAAGCAGCAGCATCAGCCAGAGTACCAGCTGTTCCTGTGAGGCTTGTGGAGATGGCGCTCTGAACAGGGGAATTGCAGAAAGCTGCTCAAGCTAAGGAGGCTGGTAGCACATCAACGGAGGCAGAGGGAGACGGGGAAGCTTGATTCCAGTCCTTGAAGGTGAGATCACTTTGCCCAGACCCCTCCCCTGTGTTGTGGGAGCCTGTGTGGAACTTCCAGTTACAATCTGTAGCTGAGGAAGGGTGCCCAGTAGTACCGCCCCCCCCACAGTTCGTTTTGTGATAACTGGGGGTATCAGGGTGTGCTGGCACTCTGACCAGCCACTACCCTCCTACAGCTATCCAGTGGCTACTGGACTAGTGGGACTCCAGTAGACTGTGGCAAGACATCAGGCACATGTGATCAGACGCTGTCCTTTTTAAGGACGAGAACCCTCACTCACCCAAGGGTGACATGCTTCATCATTGGGCTCCCTCCTCACATCGGGGCTGCAAGGTCCCAGATGTGGGCTACAATTCTCCACCTAATGTAGTGGATGGAGAGGAGCTGATGTGTTTTTAGATGGGGGATGCCACAAAACAGTGTAAGTGAGTGAGGGGCAGAGTGCTAAGAATAAATGTGCGTGATAAGTTAAAACTATCTCAAGGGCTCAATTTCTTTATTCAGTAGTGTCCTTGGATAGGGTTAAAAAGTAAGAGGACTGGAGTTTCAAAACAAATATATCCCCTTAGAGGTCAACATGTTTCTGCCCTTGTTAGACTCCAACCGGAGTTCATAGGCATTCTTCAGGACCAAATATTAGTACTAGTCACTCTGTAAACATATACAACACTTGTGTTAAACAAGATGGCTACTGTCCGTAATCATATGCGGTCACCAGAATCGTGGGTACTTAATACACCATCTCCATCTGCTAGAGGAGATAGACTTAGCCTTTCTATAGCCACTAGGTACCCCACAGCCAGTTCGGCTCATGTGACACAGTCCACCCGAGTGTACAAACATATCTCAAAGTCCTCATTTCTCTAAACAAACAGCCTCCCTCCCACCTCCACCAAAAGCTGCAAGCATAAGTCACATCCAAACCAGCGACATCAAAATGCCTTATGCTCCTCCACCCATGCTACAGGACATGAAGAAGGAAGAAACACAACAACTAAAACACCTAGTCTTCAACACAAGATCTATATACAAAAATCACTTTAAAATCTTTGACCTACTCTCGAAAACAATACTGACCTAACCCCTATTCCATAATCAAGGCTCAGCAAAGGTTCTGCACAAAGATGCGACAAAGCCATACCTACTGATTTTCACATCATTAACAAATACCGTATTGACATAAGTGGAGGAGGACTGTCTGTCATCCATAAAAAAACTCTACAAATAACAATAATTGAAATCATCACCATTGATGGCTGTTAATCCGTGATCTATGTTACCCCACTCCAACTATTACTTATTTCTCCCTCTTAATATATAGACCACCTTGCAGCAATGGCAACTTTAAAGATGTCCTACTTGATATAGTAACCCACACCCATCTGGACCACCCAAACTTATACATTCTAAGAGACCACAGCATATGGTTCAGCAAGCAGAATCTAACCACAACCACAGCTATCACAACCAACCTTGAAGCCTTCAACCTACAACAAATCATTTCTGGCCCAACTCACTGCACAGGAAACATGCTTGATGTCATGGTTGCACCCTTATGACAAGCCACGATTACAGACAACTTCCCCGTAAGCTGGAGCGACCACAACATCATCACTTTCAGGATCTAGACACCTAATAATAACAACACTTTGAAGACAACAAAAATCAACAACAACAAACGCTAGTACAGACAATGGAAAAAACTAGGAATGACATGCAGCCAAAAGACATACACACCTTCTACAACTGGATCTCCACTACACTGGACAAACAGATACCAACAAAAACCACATCCAGGGTTGACCACAAAAAGAGCCCCACATAGGTTAACAACAACATCAAAACAATGAAAACACAACATAACATACTACAATGCAAATGGAGACGATCAGGAGATGAAACAGACAAAAGCACACCATGGCACTATAACAGAGCCTTCAAAAGAACCATCAGATCCACAAAATGATACCACCACTCCATGAAGCATACAGCCCTTCTAACAAACTCCATAAAATTATAACAGAATTCCTGAACCTGGAGTCCCTGATAACAGACACATCACAATCACAAGGCTTCTCGACAAAATCTCGAATTAATTGATTTCAAAAATTAAAAAGATTGAAAATTACTTTAAGGTGAACGCGGACAACACCACAATAACGCATGACCTAACTACCACAGAAAGAAACACCAATAATCATCCATCAATGCATACTTTTAATACCCTGTCACAAAAGATTTCCATTAGGCATCAGGATCACCTTCAGACCCAGCACTGACAAAATTCTTTAAAGATATCCTATGCTCAACCCATGCTGAAGAGGTAGATAGATGCCTGCTCAACCAGTCACTAGAACTCGGTTCATTCCCACTTGAGCTAAATGCCTCCTACATTAGAACTCTCCTGAAAAAGAAAACACTTGATCCATCTGACCCATCAAACTACAGGCCTATATCAAATGGACCATTCTTAAAAAATGTTTAGAGAGAGCGGTGTTTATTCAACTCTATAACATTACCGAAAACTCACACTGGACAAAAACTGTGTCCCTGCCTTGGTACTTCTAGATTTATCAGCTGCATTTGACACTGTCCCCCACCACATGCTACTTCAAAGAGTCCGCGATATCGAAATCGATGAAATATCTAAAATTGATTGCTTCTTATCTCACAGACAAACAAAGTTTAGTCTACCTATCTCCTTTCACATCACCTCCTCACACACAACACTGTGGCATTACTCAGGGGGCCATCATGTCCCCTCTGTTATTCAACATCTGCCTAAGCCCCATCCCAACTCTGATTAAATCATATAACGTCACCTGATAAATTATGAAGATGATACCCAAATCATTTAAAAAATGGATAGCTTGGAAGACCTCTACAATTCACAACTGGATTACTGCCTTTGTGCCACAAACACATGGATGATGAATAGCCATCTAAAGCTCAATACCACAAAGACAAAGATTATGACCTGTGGACAATGACAAAAGTGCCAGCCTACCACTACATGACCTATGGAACTTCAAGCCCTTCCAATAACATGAAGAGAAGCTAAAAACCTGGATTAACAATGGATTCAGACCTATCCTTGACACTGCAAGTAAGCAACCTCACAAAGAGTGCATTCTACACAGTGAAAACACTACATTGCATCTTACCATACCTTGCACAACAACATAAACTGCAAGCCAATCTTCACACTTGTTACCTCTAAGCTTGACTATACCAACAGCCTAAACCTAAGAAATCCATAGGAGGCACTGCTTTCTTAGTATAAGCCACCAAGCTCTGGAATTCACTACCAGCCAACATTAGAAGCACCCAAGAGCATATACATGTCAGAAGACAGTTGAAAACATGTCTATTTCCTGGATAACTGCACCACCCACATCCCAGCAACAGATCCCAGAAAACAGTCACACCCTCAAGTGCAATCCTCAACTTACAACCCACAAATTGCAAACAACTGAACTAACAACCTGCTTTTGATATGACGGTAATCTAAGCAGTGCTGACCTATGGTTTGCCGTGGCATTATATAGTTATGTACTTACTTATATAATAGTTATGGCCCACAATAATACTAACACCATAATATGCAGTGGTGAGCAAAAAATGATAACTTATACCTCTTAAATTCACATTAGACATATCTGCTAAGAAGGTTGTCTATCAACTGCACTGTACAGCCAGAAAACCAGCCAACTTATGCCCTTGTGGAAAAGCTGCTTCATTTCAAACTACCAGGGACGGTTCCTCTTCAGGTGCTTAAGGGCATAGCCCTGCCAACTGTGAGCCACCATAGAGCCACTGATATATTAAATTATTACAGTTGTAATAATTTAATTTAGCAGTGTTCCCACAAACAGGACTTTTGTGTTTACAGGAACTCCAACAGTGTGCAGGCCTGCCCTCTCTGCCATTTTGCTAGGCTCCTGCTGACAGGAGGAGGAGGAGAGGGGCTGAGCGATGATCCAGCTACAGAGTGTTGTTTTAAAACACAAGCTCTGTGGATGGATGTCTGGATTTGTAACATGAGGGTTAGTTCAGCTACAATCTCCTAACACAGGCACAATGCGTTTTATTTAACAGAATGGCATGGGGAGCAACAAAACACAATGGATTTAGGCCCAGATCTCTGTACTGGGGTGAATGTATGACACTGTTCTGCATTCTGTCCATCAATTGTTCTTTTGCATTTGTCACCCCAAGTGGGACGGGTATGCCCAGACATGGGTCCCGTGCTCTCCATGCCACTGGAGTCAAGCTGTCCTGGCTGATGAGGGTGAAACCCCAAAACCGGTCCTAGAATGCTTGTTTCCAGTCCAGGGAGGACCTGGCCTGGCAGTTCGGGCTGGACTGTTCCCATTGGGCGCAGGGTCAAGACTGATTTGCATATGGCTGGGTTCAAACTGGAATGGCATGGGGAGCAAAGAAACGATGGATTTTGGCCCAGATCTCTGTATTGGGGTGAATGTATGACATTGTTCTGCATTCTGTCCATCAATTGTTGTTTTTGCATTTGTCACCCAGAGTGGGACGGGTATGCCCAGACGTGGGTCCTGTGCTCTCCATGCCACTGGAGTCAAGCTATCCTGGCTGATGAAGGGTGAAACCCTGAAACCGGTCCTAGGATGCTTGTTTCCAGTCCAGGGAGGACCTGGCCTGGCAGTTCGGGCTGGACTGTTCCCATTGGGCGCAGGGTCAAGACTGATTTGCATATGGCTGGGTTCAAACTGGAATGGCATGGGGAGCAAAAAAACGATGGATTTAGGCCCAGATCTCTGTACTGGGGTGAATGTATGACATTGTTCTGCATTCTGTCCATCAATTGTTGTTTTTGCACATGCTTCAGGCAGCACAGTTTACAGTGTTGTAGGTAGAGAGAGCTTTTGCCGCCCTGGGCGATCCCTTAGTTTGTTGCCCAGTGCCGGTAAGAGTGGGGTGGGTGCTGGCAAAATACCACGAGCGGGGGGGAGGGCGTGACAGATGACAACGAGCAGGGGGCCGTTTAGCGACACCGACAAGGGAGAAAAAAAAAGAAAACAAAACTCACTCGCAGCTTTCCGCCCCCCAAAAAGTGACGCCTGAGGCAGACCCCCCAACTATGCCACTGACAGGTTCTTTGCTAAAATGTGGCTCTAATAGTGCACATCTGTGCATCCCCGATGCTTATGATGAATCACACAGGGCAGCTCGGCCAGGACCCCCAGCACTGCTCCAGCTTCTGATAGGGCTGTGGTTCCAGTTCTAACAAGAACCTGGGAGAGGGATTTAGGCGGGTCTTCCTCTGAAACCTCTGCTTTGTCTGGCTCCTCTTTGGGAATCCTGGCTTGCAGGTTCCAATGTCCAACACAGTGGTGGCCTGTGATCCTTGAAAGTGGTGGAGCGTATTACTTGCCACGGGTACACCTCTGTGCTCTCAAAAATGGCCTTGGGTGCCCTCACACACAAATGCACCCACACATAGGGGGCAGCTGAAAGAGAGATACCGCGGAGAAAGGTGAGGTGCAAGGAGGGCGGAGCTGTGGGTTTTAGGTGTAATCATCAGGACTACAAGTCTCAACATGCCACGGGGCCAGGGCGAAAGCCCTTTCCTCCATTGCTTGCACCTGTAATGATCAGAAGCGCTAAAAAGTTGATCGCAGGGTCCCACTCCAGGGGAGCTGTAATCATCAGCACTACAAGTCACAACGTGCCAAGGGGCCAGGGAGACAGCCCCTTCCTTCATTGCCTGACCTGTGCTATAAAGCGCATCACTGGGTCCTGCTGCACGGGCCGCGACCGAGCAATGCCTGAGGCAAGGGTCGGCCCGTTGTGCACCCGTCATTGTCGGGAAAAGGCTGGGCTGAACCACCCCTCTTGGCTTTCGTAGTTTAGAGGTATTCATCACCATCAGGCACGTCAATACTATCTGACTAATAACAAGTAAAAGTTCTTGAGGGGTGCTATGTACCTTCTCCCTAGGATGGGCAAAAAGAATCTACCAGGGCGAGAGACTACAAAAACACTGTCCATGAAGTACACATCAATAGATCGTACGTTGAAAAGGGCAATAGGGGTAGGAAGCGCAGAGACCGCCCTTTCAGAGAGAAGGTTATCACTGAATCTAGGCTCTCCCACTCAGGTCTCCCCATCTGTGTTGGTGGATCCCCTAGTTTCTAACATAGATCCTAGCCCTTCTCAGGCTCCTACTATCGCATCTATCCTGTCCCTGAATGCTTCACTAGAGACCCATACAAGGGATCTCGCAGTGGCAGGTGATAAAAGCAGTCCATGCCACAGTACTCCCTTAATCTCCAACACAAAGTCTAAGGGGCATATTCACTAGAACGTGCGCTAAAGAACTCCAGAAAATGTTAACGCAACTTCACACATCGCGGTCTATTGCGGGAAAATAACCCTGTGTTAACCTGGAATTCACAACAAGGCGGTACCATGCGATAGTCCTCCGAAAACACGGCCAATGTCCGCGATACAACCACCGCGACGGAGTCAAAAACACAAACCCCAACACCAAAAAACGTGCAATGAGCCCATTTGCGATGAGGAAATCAGCGATAAGCAGCGCCAGGCCTGCCATACACACACGACAGGTGGGAAAATCACTACAAAAGTAGAACAAACACACAAACACAAAATGACCAACACCCCAGCACCATGGAGGCAGCCGGAGCAGGCGCAGAGGACGAGCGGAACCCCACAAGCACCCCGGACGACCAGCCTGGGACCTCGGTGACAGGGAAGGGCAAGGACAAGAAGAAGAGGAAGACGAAGTTCAGTCCGCAGGAGAATAGGATCCTGGTCACGGAGGTGATAGAACACCATCAACAACTGTTCGTCGCCTCCAATGTGTCATTGGGCACCAAAAATGGATTATGGCAGTCCATCGTGGACAAGGTGAATGCCGTCGGAGAGCACACGAGGTCAATGGACGAGGTCAAGAGGCGATGGATTGACATCAAGCGCAAGACCAAGGAGAAACTCGCAGGCAACCAGAAGGCAGCAATGCAGACTGGAGGTGGGAGCCCAGCACCACAGCTGGAGCTGGATGACATGGAGGAGCTGGTGTCGACAGTCATCAGTGTGGAGACCGTGGCAGGAGTCGGGGCACCGGACACTGCTCGACATGACACAGCACAACAGCAACAGGGTGAGTAACCACCAGGTACTGGGGGGACGGGGGGGATGGCCACAATGGCACACATGCACAATCAAGCAGAGCACAGTGCACACCCACAATGACTCTGGATCATGGCCCTGATCAACAGCCTGTCACAATGTACATTGCCAAGCTGTTTGAATGTGAACATTTACCATGCGGCTACATACATGTGGACACATTGTAACACAGCATCTCCCCTTCACATTGCAGGGGCACCGTCAATGCCACCTGCAGAGCAGTCCCAGCCACTCTTCACTGATGACAAGGAGGACACCACCAGCATCGACACCCAAGCCCTCCAAGACATCATTGAGCTCATCCGCCAATCACCTCCAGGACCAGGGCAGCCCAGCTGCATCGAGGAGACCCCACCCACTCCACAAACCGCCCAGCAGGAGGCACCCACAACCCCGGCTGTCTCCCAAGACCCCCCCGAACAACACATGGCCTTCCAACGCCGTGTGTTGGAGGTCCAGAGGGAGATGGCTGAGCAGGTGCGGGTGGGGTTCGACCTCATGGCTACCAAACCTGACGCCATCCATGGGTGTCTGAGTCCCATCAGGGACCACCTCCAGTCCCTAACGGACACCCACACGCCGCTCCATGGTCTCCAACGAGCCCTGGCTGACATCGCTGGAGTCATAACTCGGAGACAAGAACACCTGTCCGCACAGAGTGGCTCCAGCGATCTCAGCCGTGAGATGGCACACATGCGGAGGCTCATGGAGGACATGGTGCGGATGGAGGTGGAAAGGATGGCAGAGACCGCTGCACATCAGCGAAATGTAGCTGGGATCTACCATGCCCTGCATGTCCTCATCATGGCATTGCTGCCACAAGGCGTGGCGCAGATGAATGCTGCTACCCCTACACCATCCACATCTCCGCCCCCTGGTGTGTCAGTGCCTCACAGTGCGGCAGGCATTTCCACTCCGGCACCTGATGTCTCACTGCCACACAGTGCAGCCGACAATCCACCTCCGGCCCGTGATGTGTCAGTGGCACACAGTGCCGCAGCCGGAACTGCACCGCCCACAGGTGGGGCAGAGCACACATCCGAGGACGAGGATGTGGATGGGCTTGAGTTCAGAAGGAGGCACTAGCATTCATGTCTGCCACCTGGCCTGTTTCTGCTTGGTGCCTCACATCGCCCCATGACCTTCCACTGACCCCCGATACACTCTGCTGCACTCACCTTGGTCCCCGACATGGACTGCCATATCCTGTTTGGTGACCAATGACACGGTGACCATACTGCGGACTGTACCCTTCCTCTTCCGCTGTACTTGTCATTCCCTGATGGACTCTGGCTGGCCCTCCACGGGCCCATATTGTGAAGTGGGGTTGGCATGGCCCTGTACTGCTCCAGCTGCAAAACTCCACTGGATGTGCATTAAACATTCAGAAACGCACTGCTGTGTCATGTCTTTCATCATTCATGTATGAATGTGTGGATGAATGTAGGCTCAGTGATTCCCCCCAACGTCAATGATGCTCATCTAGTGGGAATCCAGTCACAGTGTGCTACATTGCCGATTGCGTTCCGGGTGCCGCAGACACCACAACAGGGACACACGCATTAGTCACTTCCTTGTCCGGACATGGACTGAACCACACCCAGAGCCCCCGAGTCATTGTTGCAAGCCCTGCGCGGGTCTGGCGTACGCCAGGCCAGACCACTCCGCTTACGCTCTGAGGGGGGGCCCACATAGCTACATGTCGCAGGCGTACACGCTAGTGGTTTGCAGGTCGCTGGTCTAGTTGTCAGCATGTCACGGCCACTCCCTGAGGACAGGTTTGCACGCACACCACACCCATCCGGCACAGGCGTCACAGGCCATGTGACCCTGCCAATATAAGGGGCCGACAACGTCACATTCCCCACTGCTGGTGGTGACTGGATGACGGACGTTCCACGATACTCAATCATAAATGGCCCATGACTTGTTGCGCACAGAGTTAGTGGCACCCGGAGCCATGCGGCCGTCACGGGCCTACCACCACGTGGCGCTGACTGGGGTTGCACAGGGTTAGTGGCACCGAAATTGCTGAGCGGGTGTGCAGCCTGCGATGATGACATGTGCACTGATGAGGTCTCTGCCATTGAAGCCTCAGGACTCAGCGTCATGTGTGGGACCTGCTGGGCCGCGGCGCGGGTCCGCATGATGTGGAGCATGCCATGGTGGCAAGACCTGGGCCTGGAGCTTGCACGGGCACGTGGTGTGCCCACTGGTGGACACACCATTGGAGGCAGGTGAGCAGTGGGGCCTGGGTGCGCAAGTGCGGACGGCCAGCGCTGGCCGGCTGGAGGGGGTAGGGTGCGGCTGCATGTGTGCGCAGGACGGGCAGGCGTTGTTGCCGTGTGCAGTGTGATGGACTCTGCCATGATTGACTCTGGCTTCGATTACAGATTGCAGACCTGGTGGCTTGCAGTGTATACCGGCAAGTGGTTGGAGACACACCAGTGGCAGCAGGTGAGCAGTGGTGCCTGGGTGCACGGGGGCAGCAGTGTCCCTCCTTCTCCCTCTCTCTCTCTCCCTTCCTTTCCCTCTCTCTCTCTCCCTCTCCCTTCCTTTCCTTCTCCCTCCCTCTCTCTCTCTCTCCCTTCCTTTCCCTCTCTCTCTCTCCCTCTCCCTTCCTTTCCTTCTCCCTCCCTCTCTCTCTCTCCCTTCCTTTCCCTCTCTCTCTCTCCCTCTCCCTTCCTTTCCTTATCCCTCCCTCTCTCTCTCTCCCTTCCTTTCCCTCTCTCTCTCCCTTCCTTTCCCTCTTCCTCTCTCCCTCTCCCTTCCTTTCCTTCTCCCACCCTCTCTCTCTCCCTTCCTTTCCTTCTCTCTCTGCCTTTCTATCCTTCTCTGTTTCTCTGTGTCTCGTTCCTTTGATGTGCGCATGACACACACTCTGATTTTGTGCTTTATTTTCCAGGCTGTGACATCAGGATTGTCCCGGACGGATCCGGCAGGAGTCTTCCGCATTGGTGTTTTGTGTTGTATTCAATAAAGTTTTTGGTTGTTACTTCAATGATGAGTGACTGTTTCTCGTTCTTCTGCCCACACGTGTTTCTTGTTGTCATTGGGCAACATCATGCGCTTTTTGTGGCTCTTGTGTCGTGCAAGGTATGTGTTTGTCCCGGGGGCGGGATCCGGGGGGGGGGGCGGGGGTGTGGTGGGGGTGGGTGTTGTGGCCCTCTTGGGTCTCGGAGCTGCATGATCATTGTCTCCATGGCATCTGTGGGTCTTCAGATGTGGCTCTGGGCTGGGCTCCCTTTCATACTGCGGGTAGTCGTCCTGCTTTACACCAGCAAAAGGCAGGTGTTAATTCCCTGCTGCTACCGCGGCTTATCTTCTGTTTTGGGTTCGCATCGCAGATCTGGCAGTTTGTTGTGAATGTGGTGTAGTGGTGTTTTCGTGTGTTTTTGCACAGGAACGCCTACTCTGCATCTCATTAGGGTTAGTTGGTGGTGTCACCCGTGGAGGTAAATTTTGAGGCGGTTATCGCGGGAATACTTGCGTTGTCTGCAGTTTGCAACCGCTTGTGAATGGGGCATTGAATCTATCTCCACATTTGTTGCGTTAAGGTGGCGATAACTCAGAGATAAGTCCTTGTGAAAATCCCCCTAAGAGCGTAACTTGCACCAATCTAACTGGCAAACAAGCAAAGGCTCCTGCTCCTTTACACCCTACGCAATTAATACCAACAATAGAGAAGCCTTCCCAGCATAATGATTCACCTATCCCTCCTTTACCGCTTGAGGGAAATGGAGGGATCTTGTTCTTAGACCACAATTCATGAACAATTATATGGAGAGTTGCCTAGAGAAATTAAAGCACATAGTGCAAGTGGACCTTGCTGCCTGTTGTACCTAGCTCTTTTTGCAGGGTTATCCCCAAACATTTTGCCTTCCTCTGCCTTTTTTTCAGACATTCTTCCTGTTAGCTTTAGGAGTATGGGCTCTTTACCACTGCTAACCAGTGCTAAAGTGCATGTGCTCTGTGTCTAAAATGTAATGGCATTTTGGTTTCTCCATGATTGGCATATTTGAATTGCTAATAAGCCCCTAGTACAGTACATTACATGTGCCCAGAGCCTGTAAATCAAATGCTACTGCAGCACTGATTAGGCCATCCACATGAGTATCCCTTCAAACCTGTCTCAGGTCTGCGACTTCAGAGTCTGTGTGTGCAATTTCAAACTGTCATGTTGACCGGGCAATTTCGCCTACTTGCCAGGCCCAAACCTTCCCTTTTACTACATGTAAGGCACCCCTAAGGTAAACCCTAGGTAGCCCGCTGGGCAGGGTGCAATGTATTTGAAAGATAGGACATGTTTTACATGCTCTGGTAGTGGAAAACTGCTGCATTCATTTTTCACGATAGCAAGTCCTATCTCTTCCATAGGTTTGCATTGGAGCTGCCTTGTAACACTTTACAAGTGTGCCTTCCAATTGGGAGCAGATAGAAAATTAGAGTTTGGTGTCTCGGGACTCACAATTTAAAAACACATCTTTTAGTAAAGTTGTTTTTTAAATTGCAGATCTGAAAATGCCACTTTTAGAAAGTTGCCATTTTCTTACTTCAACCATTCTGTGCCTCTGCCTGTCCCTAGAATACCCGTCTGGGCTGGACGACAGTTGGACTTTGTGTATTCACTTTAGACAGTCACACACAAAGCTCAGGTGTACCCTGCATATCCTGTTGGCCCATCACCAGGCTGATGAGCCACTCTGAGCTAGAGTGGTGGGAGGAGCTGACACTTGAACCTGAATAGGGCTGTGCCTGTCGGCACACAAGGAGCTGCATACCCCCCTGTAGTGTGTCTGTATCCAGGGCTACTAAGGGCAGGGTCTTGTGCACTACAAATACCTTTCTTTTAAGTCTCCCTACTTCAAAGCCTAAGAAGGGTATAAGTACTGGACCTCTTACACCATATACTTCTGGACTGAGGCCATTCTGCCAGGAAGAAGAGCTGTTGGACTGACAGGAGGGACTGCCACTTTGCTACTTGCTTTGCTATGTTGGCCTGCTGTCTGCTGCTTCTTGCCCGTAAGTGATAGGACTGGACTTTTCTCTCTGCATCCTGCTTTCTAAAGTTTCTCCCAGGGCTTGAGTTGAGCTTGCCTCTTGTTGGAAGTCTCAGGGCCATCAAAGACTTCACCTGCATCTTGCTACCAGCACCTGGGCTCCTCTGCTTCGAGTCCTGACCTGCCAAGTTGTGCCAAACCCAGTCCTCAACCCTTGGAGGTGATTCTGGTGCTGCAACCAAGAAATCGATGCATTGCCACTGCCTGCACCGAAGCTGTGGTCCCCGCTCTCTGAGTGCGTAACGCAATGACCACAACTTACAATGCAAGCCCAGACGGTGCTGCAGTGCCTCCGAAGTACCTCCAATGTGTGAGTCTCAAGCACCTCTTTACCGAAGTCTGTGACGCACTGCTCTGACTCCAACACAGCACCTGCGGCATGGTGGTTCAACATCGACACCGTGGAATCAACGCACCGTGCTGTGACATGAACGCATCATCGACACCGCATTGCCTTCAGTACCTGATGCATCACCTTCCCTGCGCCCGCATCGTCCCCAGGCGTTAGTGGCTCAACAACCCTGCACCTCCTCCAGGAACCGACGCATCACTTTGCTACAGTGACGCCTCACCTCATTTGCGCAACGCATCATCCCCGAGCACCAATGTGCCAATGAACTACACAGCAGTAAGGAACCAACGCATCACCTGCCTTTGTGACGCCTCACTTCCTCTGCACATCTCACCGCCTTTGACCTTGTGATGCATCCAGGGTACTGTACTAGAGTCCGTGTGACTCCTGTAGCCAGCCCGTGCTCCATCGCGATTGGACTAAACTTGTGTTTTACCATTCTGGTCTTGTTTTACTCAGATAAATATTGGCTATTTTTCTAAACTGGTGTGGAGTACTTTTGTGGTGTCTTTACTGTGTGTGTGTGCACAAATACTTTACACATCACCTCTTTAGTTTAACCTGACTGCTCTGTGCCAAGGTACCTGAGGGTGAGCATAAGTAAACTTAGTGTGTACTACTCTTACCCTGACTAGAAAGTGGGTCCGTACTTGGACAGGGTGCAAACCACTACCAACTAGAGACCTCGTTTCTAACACTCCCCCAGTTACTCGCCTTGATTTGGTGGAATTAAAATTAGAGGCCCTAAAAAACTTGCCACTTTTAACTGTAGGTAATAGTGCCTTGTCTACCAGAGAGCCACAACAACCGATTGTGCTGCAGACGCAGGCTAGGAACAGTCCAACTCTTCCATCCCAACTGTCCCATGCGCCTTAAATTGTACACAACCAGAGTACTGGGGGTAATGTGGAGGGGCAAACCTCAAGTTGCATGGGGGCACAACTGAAGAAAGACAGGGGCAGGTTTAATCCAATCGATCACTCTGGCAGACCCCACACCAGATACCCTCAACTTTCAGAATGTACGACCTACTTAATTATTCTAAAAGATGTTCCTGCATATCCCCTAACTCCAGTGAAGACTTTTTGGCCCTGAAAAATAAAACAATGTATTGGCTTAAAACTAATTTTGAATGGTTGCAGGACCTAGTAGAAGAAATCTTGTCGGTGAGGAAAAAAAAAAAAAAATGTAAATCCGTTTTTATATAGCACAGCTACTCACCCTTACAGGTCTCAAGGCGCTGGGGGCCGTTGTGGAAATTAAGTGAGCTATTGCCCAGAGTCACATGGTGCTGAGCTAAGCTGCCACCGGAGCCGGGGATTGAACCGTGAACCCTGTGTTCTGAAGTCAGCTGCCCTGGCCACTGCACCACACCTCTCCACTAGGTGAGAAGGACCAAATGGCTAAGCACTCATCCTATAGACTTTCCTGGGGATCGCATACTAATCAACTTTAAAAGTCCTTTGACCACTGAATTGCTACTACGGCGTCTAACCAAGATGACTCCACCATTGAGGCAAATTAAGGCGCTTCCTTTAGGGTATTTCTACAGGCCACTTGCTTCCTCTAGCCTCTCTATGATTGTGAACCTGGCAGAAGGCACAGCTGCCAATCCTGGCCAAATGTCCTATAACATCCCCACCAAGAATTCTTTCGTAGCTTTGTCACACTTGGACGGTCAAGATTGATGGTGTCTGAGCGGTGCAACGAGTGCCCCTGGAAAGCTACTGAAGCCCGACGACCAACAGGGCAACCCCACTGGGCCCCAGCAGGCCTCTCTAACCTAGTTACTGCAAAGGGAATGTGTAGATCTCTCAAAGATTCGACCACAACTATGAACTCGCCCAAAAGACAGCCAGAATTGGACCCAAAACTTCCATTGACTGGAAAATTATGGAATAACTTCTCTGGGTCCCTTAACATACTCTCATGGAACATTGCTGGACTTAAGACCAAAGAGTTGGTACCTGACTGGTTAAAATATTTTGAGCAATATGATTTCTGCTTGTTCCAAGAAACGTGGCTAACTGACTCACTATTTAAATCTGGTTACACTACCTTTTATGTTAACACAATGCCTTCTGTATATGGCAGGCATTCGGGGGGTCTCTTGATCTGGGCCCCAATTGAGTTAAACCTTCGCATAGAATCTTTAAGCATTGATTCCCTTGACATCCTAGGGATAAAAATCTTTTTGCCAGAGGGGACTTTCTTGTATCTGTTTAATAGGTATCTTAGACCTAGGAATAGGAACATGGAATCTCCAACTTTAACCATTCTGCAGCACTTTATGAGCTCCTCTAAGGCTAAGAACATGATTGCTATAGGCGGAGACCTGACTATTACTTTTGAACCTATATATGGTTTTGATGTGGTTACAGAAGAGGAAGATGAGTGTTGAGGTATACCCTCTCTTAGCACCAAATCCTTTGTTCCATGCTCAGTGGCGGCCACACAGGTTGCCCATTTTGTAATGTCAAATAGCTTGAGGGCATGCAATGGTAGGTCTATTTCAGATAAACATGGTTTGCCTACTTTCAGGAGAGGCTCAGTTAGATCTAAAATTGATGATCTGTTAATTAAGGCCTCCATGTGGGCCAAATGGAAGACTTCTAAAGTAGAAGATAGGGAGGACAGTGATCATTACCCTTTGCATCTTATGTTATCAGGGATCCTCATTAATAATTGTCATGCCCCCATAACACCAATTGTAGCGCCAATACTGGGAATAATGATCGTAAGTACATCAAATGGCCATTGATCTTAAGGAACACAGAGATCTTAACTGAAATGTATCATTTATTTGTCATGGCTCTGTTCTCCTTCAGCCATCTCTTGCCTTCTGAGATCCCAATAGTTGATATTCACATCAAACTGGCTGGCACCTTAAAAATCATTTTGACCAAGCCCCTCATGAGGAAATTGCCTGCATCTAGGGCACATAGTACTGACACTAACCTTTGATATACGAGGGACTGTAGTATGATTAAGAAAGTCCTTGTGAATGCACTGAAAACCAAAACTCTAGCAGAGGTTCACATAGCTAGGGCTCAGTACAAGAAAACACTAATGTTAGCACTGCGTAACTGGGATGACTCTAGCTGGAGTGACTTAGTTGTGGCAGAAAGGTCTGGAAATAACAGGATGTTTTGAAAAATTATTGCTCACAGGAGTGCACACTCTGAATCGCAGATTGAATGCTACCTGAACCCGGGAGTCTGGGTGGACCATTTTACTAAACTATATGAAAATAGGCTCGATGAGCATATTGTTCCCTCCCACTCCCTGTTAGAATCCGCCCTGCTAGACTTATATTTTACCATAGACGAGACTAAGGCAGCTATAGTTGCGGTCAAATTGGGCAAGGCCCCTGGACCGGACAAAATCGCAGGAGAATTATTGCGTCGTGATCTATCAGTTTGAGTCCCATATGTTAATAGATTAAGTAATGCCATAGCTTCAGGTGCTCCAATCCCTGACACCTGAAAAGGTGCAGATATAATTCTCATCTACAAAAAGGGGGACCGTATGAATCCAGGCAACTATAGACCAATAAGCCTCTTGGACACCTTACAGAAGGTCTATGCGAAACAGATACTAAATAAACGTAATGATTGGATTAATGACACAGAAATTCTGATTCTTTTTCACGCTGGGTTCAGATCAAAAGTTAGAACCATAGTCCTGAGGCTCTTCTCATTGTCTGGAAGTACACTAAGTTGAGAGACGGGCACTTGTATTTAGCCTTTGTAGATCTTAGGGCAGTCTTTTGCTATGGGCATCACTTAAGAGTATAGGTGTCCCTGAAGGTCTCCTGGGCCAACTAATAAGATGACACCTAGATAATTGCACTCAAGTCCGATGGGGTCCACAGGGGCCATTGACAGATCATATCCCTATAAGAAGAGGGGTCAGACAGGAGTGGGTGCTGGCCCCCACTCTCTTTTCCCTCTACGTAAACAATGTTATAAGGGCCCTTCTTGAAAGCATAATAGATGCTCTCAAATGAGAAGGGTTTTGTGTCCCTGCTCTTTTATTTGCAGACGACACTCTTCTAATTTCTCAGATTCCTATGGGTCTGCAGCAATTACTGAATAATTTGAATGCTTTTTGTGTATCCAAGGGTCTGGAGATTGTTACTAAGACAAAATGTATGGTAATTAGGCCCCATAAATCCTTTAGAAATGATTAATCCTTGGAACTGGGGAAATTGGAGCGTTTTTTTAAATTTGAGTACTTGGGCATCATGTTGGACAGTTGGGTTTCGTTGTCTCCACACATTCAAAAGCGAAAGACAGTCCTCCAGCAGCAAGCGGCGGCTATCAATAAACAACAGCAGGCAACATCAACAAGAGCCCTACTTCCCGCTATGGATTTGTATAAGGTAAAAGCTCAATCTACAGCTTTATATGGAGCTGAAATGTGAGGCCATGCGAACACTGAATTACTCACCTTAAGCAAGAACAAGTTTGTTCGCTCACTTCTCAATCTCCCCAAGAGTACTCCTCTAGTCCCCATGTAGCACTCAAAAGAGTAGAACATATCGCTTGGCCTCTCTCATATTGGGTGAGGATCTGGACTACAGAGAAGCTTGTGTCGTATATAAATGCGGTGGAGGAATTGTTGGTGATAGATAAGAATATCACTTTCCCGTGGTTTAGGGATGTCCAATCATGGTTGCTAAGATTGGGTTTCGGACACTTTTGGTCTGATCTGAGATCTTTAACTCCTTCTTCGAAAAATCAACTGACAGCCCTTACTATGAAGCTTTTCTGCATATCCCCCAACTGCAGCTGGCCAAATCCCTGTATTTAAAGTTCCAATATGGCACACTTGAAATAGATCTTTTACATCTCTGTGGCATGCAGATAGGTCTACTGACCCTACTGACATCTGTCAATAGTGTCGCCCGCACCTCCTAAAAAAAAAGTAAGCCATAATTTGTTCTTTTGCCCTGCCTATACCAAGACAAGTGGTAAATGGAGCAGTCCATTGTGTAACCGATTAGGCTTCAGGTGTCATCAACAGGCACTAAGGGCATTGAAGGCAGACACATCTATTTCTATCGTGTATAACCTGAGTAAATATTTATTTGCAGTAGGGCTGCTGAGGAAACAAAAAGATCTAAAATGTTAAGACCTGATGAGTCCTCTGATTGGCTACCATGTTAGACTTCAATTAAGGAGTTGTTTATATATAGTGCAATTGTTTTGTCCTGTGGCTAGTATAGCAAAAATGCTGCTTAAATTTGTGCAAGGTAGCTCTAGTACCGTGCTGGCACTTTTTATATATCGTTATTCCTTTTAAGACTTTTAATAATTTTTATTATGTGTGAATAACATTGATTGCACTAGCACTTTACCATGTATACTATTGATATTGAAGCTGTTATGGTTGAATTTCCAAATGAATATTTGTTACCTTCTATGGCATGGCCTATGCTATTTGTCCTTATTGACATCGTAAATTGGTGATAGTCATTTAAATGCTTTTAATATGTTTCTTATTTGATCCTAATGGAAATGTATTATGGTTGTATGTCTTAAGGAATTACATTTCGGAAATAAACACTTATTATTACTACTATTACCCACACACTCACTGTTAGACCCGGCTTCCTGGGTACCAGGGCACTCAGGGGTTACTGCGTTCCAATCGCATCAACTGGAGTGTTCCACGCTGGTGTCCTGGGGCCTCAGTACTAGTGGACCCAAAACTGGCTAACCAAGTACTCCTCTTCAGCACTTGACTCTCTCAGGGTATCGAGACAGAGCAGTCCAAGGCTTAGTCAAGGACGTGAGGTGGGGTTAGAAATTCAGAATACAGTGCACACCATACTGCCAGCTGATAAAATCAATGTCCAGTCAGTGCTTTACTTTTTATAAAAGCAAAGTGTTTTGATACACACAAGAGAATTATACAACACATACAACTAGGATAAACAGTGAAAAACAGATGTTTCTACAACCCTCTGGGCCAGAGTTCTGACCCCAAACAATAATATAATGCCTAGACACTGAGCACTATAAAAACACAGTTAACATGTAGACACACAATTAGCATTGCATCTTACAGACCATGTTGCACAGGGTTGCTCTCATCCACTAGAGCCATGATACAAATCCTTGTATTGAAGTGATATAGTTTCCGCATTTGATGTGAAGTCAAATATTCTTGATCAACCCTTAACCCCCACCCAAAGCAATAGAATTGCCCTCCCATCCTGAGTGAGGACACTGCTCTAGAGGCGCCAGGGATCACAGGTGCCTGATATCTTTGCACAGTTTACTGGAGTCCCACTGGTCCAGTAGCCACTGGCTAGCTCTAGGAGGGTAGGGGCTGGTCAGAGTGCCAGTACACCCTGATACCCCCAGATATCACAAAACGAAAGGTGGGGGGCCTGTTCCATTTGACTCTATTCCCCAGCTATCACTAGTAACTGGAAGTACCACACAGGCTCCGACAGAGCAGGGGAGGAATCTGGGCATAGCGATCTCACCTTCAAGGACTTGGAGCAAGCTTCCCCATCTCCCTCTGTCTCCGTTGATGTGCTACAAGCTTCCTTTGTTTATCTTGAGCAGCTGTCTGCTATTTCCATGTACAAAGCGCCAGCTCCACAAGCCTCACAGGACCAGCTGGTTCTCCGACTGATGCTGCTGATGCCCTTGCTTCTCGTCAATCTGGCAAATTCCTTTGCAGCATAATCCATCAGTCATAAAGAAATCTTCCTCAAGTTAACTTCTATCCAGGGGTGTGCAGAGACATGGTGAGCAAGCTTCTTATCTTGCCTTCACACCGCAGGCCACGAATAGCCTCTTCAGAATCAAAGACCATTCTAGAACAACAACTGACTGCTAAGGCCAGACTTTTATCACCTCTGATTGATAGGCTGATCCAATCAGAGGGTCTGCTACTTTTGAATCCTGGGTGCCCCTCCTATCACAAGGCACATTTATGGTGTGTTCACTGCATGACCAAAGCATGCAAAGGATGACCTACTGTCTTCCCTTGTACCAGCCCGGGTTATTCCCAAAAGAGAAATTTTAATTAACTCCAAACCAGGAGGCACTGACCAGGGGGAGGGTCATCTTAGCAGAGTTAGTACAGCTAAACCCAGATAAGAGCTGAGTGTCTACCCCAGCCCATCAGGCCTTTCCAAGGAATTGAGAGGGGCAAGAGGGAGCTGGAATGTCCAGCAGAACAGCTCGCATGACACACAATGGCTCAACTCACCATCCTTCTCCAGAACACCCACGGGCTCTCAAACACACGTCAAGGAGACAAAGGCAACAGGACCAAAGGCATGAGAGCCAGCACAGACTTGATCAGAAGCGTGGCTAGTCGTCCACCCTTGTTAGAATACAGGGATACCCTGACTATAGATTAATTGCTGCCACCACTGTCAGTCTATCACAGCCTGTGTAAAGAGAAGGCAGTAGCCACTCTCTGTGAAAAAGGGGTGCACTATGCACGCCTACCCTCGACTTTAGAGCCAAGCTCTATGGCCTCAATCCATGTAAACAGGGAGACCAACAGTGGACATGTATCATTGGCATGCTCATTGAGGTAGGGATCTAAAAACATACAGTGAGTTTTAAATGGCTTGCCTGGAGACCAGCATAAGGCTGGGGAAGCATTCTCTCCAGAGACATGCAGAAGACTTCCTGTCCCAACACTGCCACTCACTGTTTCTCACTCACAAACACAATTTCACACACTCACACTTTCACAATCACTGACTCTTGCTCACAACTACTACAGGGGCACTGATTTGAACTCCTGGGGTACAGGCAATTGCACCTGCTGGACTAGTGATAGAGGCACCCCTGCCTCACTCCCACTCCCTCTCACACTGCCCCCTTCATTAACTAATTAACGCACTCACACAGCTTTAGTTAAATTTAATTTGTTTCTGGAACACGAAAACAGTGTGAAGTGAGATACAACTTGTTTTGGAAAAACATATGAAGAGGTTGTGCTGTCCGGTTGTAATTCATTGAAGAATTTGTGAATAGGTTATACTTGGGTCCTGAGAAGGTAGTTTGCCATTTGATCCATCAATGATAGAATTCAAATAGATGGATGGGCTCATATCTGTACAGCAAGGGCTGAATTAAGCCCAAGAGGGGGCAATTTTACAGCTTTCATCCCCTAAAACTCGGTGCACTTTTTGGGACCTTTGTTTGTGAGGCACATACAATAACCATCCACTACCGTATAGTGTGTTATAATCCACTTCAGTTGTTTTCTTGACAAAATTGTTTGTTCATTCTTTAACAATATTTAGACTTATTGCAATATGCTTGATTTGCAACCATTTGAAGTAATATCAGTTGTTTGTTCCTCTTAAGTGATGTCTCGCTGGAAATATGAATTGTCCTATATGTTTTCACTCATATGCAACTTATTCGTTTCTGGAACACTCACAGTATCATTGCAATTTGAACTACAGTGATTACTGTTTCAAAACATTTCCCACCTTCACAATTGGGCAATAATGTTCATTATGTGCAAATACTGCACCTGCATTACTTCCAATAGTGTTTGAACTATGTACATTTATCGATGAAAAAACTGTACTTGCACTATCAATGCATATTTAGATGCCTGTTTAACACAATTGTCCGATGGTAATCTAACCCATTACAGGCTGTAATGCAAATAATCCTTTCTTTTGTTGAATGCCTTCCACTATATACGTATGTGCCATGAGCCAGCAATTGGAAGCATCAATATGGAGTATTATTTCTCTATTTAACTGTGCGATATTCACTTCTTGAATATAGATAATCACACTGAGGTGCATTACCTTGAATTCACAGTGATAACTAGCATAGGCTATTTTCTTTGTGCAATCGGTATGAGTGGTAAGTCCCTAGGAAGTGGAGCTCACACACCGGCATCTACAATCTCTGGACCTAAACTCTCTAAAACCAAGGGGCATATTAGCAAGACCCACGTTAAAATTATCGCCGTTTTAGCGGCAGGAAACTGCCGCTAAAACGGCGATAATGGGCTTGCTAATATGCGTTATGGAATTCCAATAGAAGCCCAGGTTAGATGTCCTGCACATCTAACCTGGGCTTCTATTGGAATTCTATAACGCATATTAGCAAGCCCATTATCGCCGTTTTAGCGGCAGTTTCCTGCCGCTAAAACGGCGATAATTTTAACGTGGGTCTTGCTAATATGCCCCCAAGCCTTTTTCAAAGTCCGATAAGTAGAACTGCAAATTAAAACATTTTTAAATTGAAAGGCAAAAAGCGCCAGGAAAAAGTAAAGCACCAATTTAAAGTATCAGTGCACCGTTGACTCTGACCTAAACAGAATTTTAGGTCAAGTTTAATGAAGTAGATGCCAGATACACCTAGTGGGTTGCCTTGTTCAAAGTTTTTCCTTGATATGTAGAGCCTTGTTTAGAGTTTGATGGACAGGGTAGTCCATATGTAGTCCATCAAAATATGGCCGGATATCCCCATTGTTGGAATAGGTGTGCTAATGACTATAATGCACTTATAATACTACAGACAGGACATCCGCAATGTTTCTGGCAGACAAAAACATCACTGATGAGCTCCTGCTGAGGCCACTGGTTTTCAACGAAAAAATCTAAGCACAACAACTTTGGGGGCATATCAACAACGAGGCGATAGACAATTATCGCCGCTTTAGCGTCCGTTTTCGGACGGAAAGCGGCGATAATTCTATCGCCTAATCAGCAAGGTCACGCTATCGCGTGAATCCCTGCACTATCGCCCTTTCCCCCAACGCCCATCCTTGCATCTCTAATGAGATGCAAAGTGGGCGTTACTGGCGTACCCCAGATGGGCTACGTTGTAAATATCGCCGATGTGCACATCGCGATATTTACAAGGCAGCCCACAGGATTATAGCAGACGTTAGATTTTGGCGAAAACGGCCGTTTTCGCCAAAATCTAACGTCTGCTATAATCCAGACTTACCTATGTTAGCCATAGGAGGTGGATTCTGCTGATACGACCCTGTGGGTCGTATCAGCAAGGTTATCGCCCTTTTGCGGGGAACATCGCTGGAAAACCAGCGATGTTCCCTGCAAAAGGGCGATAACATCGCTATCTCTGGTATTTTTATCGCCCTGGAGTAACGGGTTGTTAATAACGCGCTACCAGGGCGATAAATGCCAGAGATAGCCAGCGATAATATAATTATCGCTACGCACGGCCAGCGATAATTATCGCTGGCCGTTGTTAATATGCCCCCTGGTTTTAAAGCCATTGTGTTTGTTTTGCCACTGCGATACATTTTTGATTATTAAAATCCACCGGTGGGGCAAGGCTATAAGCTGCAGTCATGCAGGGCTCTCTGACGCTAGATAACTTTACTTTGAAGTCCCGCTGAACCAGATTTCAGTGTGGCAAAAAACTCTGAGCAGGACGAATCTGGTTTGCATCCCACATAGAGACAACACTCCCTGCACAGGTGCCAGCACCTTTTCCCAGTTCTCTGGAGGTGGAAACAATAAATAGGCTCCACTTTTCACCAGCTACTAGGACAGTTACTTCTGGTCGCCACCAGGGGCGGCTCCTCCGCTATGGTGGAGTGTTGCTCCCCCTGCCAGCACCCTCAAAAATTTGAAAAATACTAAGATAATAAAAAGGGTTTAAACCCAGTTTTATTATCATTTATTTTTCTTGTGCTGAGTCTTGGGGGCGGGGCCAGTGTGCTGAGAGGTACTGAGGGGGAGTGGTAGGTGCACTGCCTTCATTGTGCATGTGGGTTTGGCTGGCTGTTTTGCTGGGCTCCCAGTCTGTCCTGGAGTGCAAATCATCGGTGCGCAGGCCAATCCTGAAGCTGCTGTCATTCATTAGAGCAGCTTCAGGATTGGCCGCAGTGCAGTCTGAGAGCCTGTGCATGCCTGGAGTGGAGAGGAGAGGAGCAGAAGAGTGTGACGCGATGCTGAAGGGTGGCAGATGCAGGTAGTTTAAAAAAAAAATATTTTTTGTATTTCTCTCCCTCTTTCCCCATCCACCCCCCCCCAACTTCCTGCCCCCCTCCTTTCCCTGACACAAGCCGCCCTTGGTCACCACTGAAGACCTCAGGTCCTGCGTGTAGATTACTAGCCACCAGGTTCCTCCCTGTCCAGTGAGGACTTCTTCAAGGTCTAAACCTCAGGGGTCAGCTGATGCCTTTGTTGAAGTCTGGAGTGCTTCTGCTTACTACATTC
Source organism: Calotriton arnoldi (assembly GCA_963921515.1). NCBI lineage: Eukaryota > Metazoa > Chordata > Amphibia > Caudata > Salamandridae > Calotriton > Calotriton arnoldi. The sequence goes on from CAWUFW010009225.1 coordinate 701,201, forward strand.
AAGGAGCAGGCAAACAGAAGGGCATCCACTTTCCTCCTGGAAAGCATTTCAAGCCCCTGGTGAGACAAAAGGTTCAGAAGTACTTGAGTCCTTTTCATCCAACATGGTTTTCTTTCTTCAGATTTTTCCTACATCAGGAATGTTCTGAAGAGACATTCGTGAGATGCCAGTGATTTCCTGTGCACTAGTCAGTGATTGAAAAACAACGGGCCATCTGTTGTCTCTGGGCCATGGGGCGCATCCAGGAGGGGCACATGGTGTGTCCCCCTGTGTGCATGCACACCAGTACCTGCACGGCATAGACTGCAGCAGTCCATGCCGTGCATGTACTGCCTTGACGTTCCGACTGCGGTGCCTATTTCATAGGCACCGCCGTGGGAACGCCAAAGAAGTGCCTGCCAGCGACTGAAAAAGTCATAATCTGGCGGTCGGTGTGCACACGAGTTTGGTGGCCCTGGAGCGGGGCGGTGGCATGGCGGCCCATTCCAGGACCGCCAAACTCGTAATCGAGCCCTGTTTTCTGCAAGGTATTTCCTAGCAGAATCATTTTGTTGGTGTTAAATAATATCCGCAACATAAGTTGCTAAAGGCACAATTCTCACGTACAAACTGCAAAACAAAATTCTCCGTAGACGTTTGTGTACATTAAAGAAACAAAAACTGTTGCAACTTCACTATCCAATCAATGTCTTCGATTAAACTGCTGTCCTTGAATTAAGCTCTTGTAGGATGACAAGGTACATGATTGAAAATAAGTGAGTTCTTAGTAGTTAGCGTAAGGTGAAGTGATCATTTTATTGACACTTTCTCTGTTTATTAAATGATGTCTTAGACTAGCAACTGTACATTTTTAGAGTTAGTGCCACATCTCCACAACGAGACGCAGTAGGAAATTCCAGCTGGTTTGTAATCGATACAGCTACGGGCATATTGTTTGTTAAACATCTGGTGAGTTGCTATGGATAATATTCCAGTTCATACAATTTGTATGTCAAAATTGGTTATTTATGTCTATTGCTCTATATTTGATGTGAAATGTCTTTCTTTTGTTTTTAACAAGAGCAATTTTTTTATTTTATCTCTGGAAACGTAATGTTTAAAAAAAAAACTGTGGCGGCTGGTGACATTTGAAAGTGGTGAGGCGTAAAATGATTGTCATACTGCACCGCAGCGAGCGAGTGTAGCGAGCAAGCCCGAACAACCTAAGGGGGGTCGGGGTGGTTGTCCCCCTGAGACAATTTTGAAAAAAGAATGGACAAATGGTGCATTTTCAAGCAAATTTGAGAAAGCAGGAAGGTTAATAAAGCAATTGTGAAAGTGCAGTTATTACATTAATAAAGAGATGTCATATAACATAGGTAGCTGCTTATTCAAGCTTTCTTTCACCCCATAGTCCAGCAGGGTCTTGATACAAGACAGATAAGAGAAAAAGCAGTGTGGTCCTCGACCAGGAAGACACTCATATTTCGTTGGTAAGAAGTCAAAAGATTGGTCAAATTGAAAACCTGAAATGCAATACGCAATCCAACAATTTGCAAGTACATCTCATCTATGTTCAACAAGCCATGTTTTACCCATGATTGGAATTGTGAATCAGCAAATAAACTGAGCCACTACAATCAAAATCAACCAAAACTGTGGCTCAAGGTTACATATTGGCAGAAACAGTATAAAACAGAAACACAGTCTAAATAACTATGAAAGTGACACATAAATATTGACCATGCAACTCAAACTCAGTAATTCCAGATCCAATTCACTGCCAAAGCAGGCCTCCCACGTGTCATTTCATGTGGGCTAAGTGCAGTCTACAATGCATGACTTGCCAAAGCAAATTAACATTCTCTCATATTTAAAAATTCCTGTAGCAGACAAAATTTTAAGTTACCCCAAAGCGGGACAAGATTTTACATTCCAACATTCAATGGTCTGTTCCAGTGTCTGATTATAGTAGAGATAACTGTGTACGTATGCTCATACCTATATCTGTCTTACTTCCTATGTCCCTCTTTTTCTCTCTCTAGCTCAACATACTCGTTATACCCCTCTCTCTTTCTGCCACACTCTCTCATTCTGGCTCTGCTTAGCTCCATCTCTCTCTGTTTCACCCCCTCTCTCTCATTCTCTCTAACAATCCATCGCTTCTCTCTCCCACACACACTCTCACTCTCTCCTCTCTTTCATTCTGGATCTTCATCTTTCAATTTCGCTTCATCTCTCTTGCTTTATTTATCAATCTATTCTCTCTTATGTTATCAATTACATCCAGTTTAGTTCCATTACACACCAGGCATGACATTTTGGTTTACAGGTGCGTTCTGTGTCTCTTTTCTCTTTGCTTTCCATTGACTTTATCTCCAAGTATCTGTTTTCTCTCTTTCTAGGCCTGTATCTCTTTCTGTTGTTTTATCTCTATCTACATCCATATTTCTTTAGGTCCGTCTTTCTCTTCTTTGCACCCTCTTTCACTCTCTGTGTCTGTCTCTTGATTTCTCTCTACTGTCTCTAGCACTCTATTTGTTCTCTCTCAGTCCTCCGTAGTCACACTCTCTCTTTTGTCACTCGCTTCATATCCTTTATTCCGTCCTTCAGTCGGTCCTCCCTCCTTGAGGCTATCCGTCCATTTGTCTATCTGCATTAACTAGCTAGTTATTTATCTAACTATAGAAGCCACCCCCCCTCTTCTCTACCCCTTCGTCATCTATCTGCATAATGGTCCAAGTCTGAAGTCTCTGGGACCAGAATTATCCAGCATGGAATTTGCAGACCTGGAGACACTGGGAAACCCGTAGCTGCCCAGAGTGGTATCCTCCCAGGGACGCGGCTGCGATGCAAGGAGATTCAGCGCTTGCTTGGAGTACTCCCCATGCACTGAAAATGGGCAATACTTCATGCCATCACTGGAGATACCCTAAGACACAGGATATTATCACTGTCTGTGAGGGTTTCAGATTGACCCTAGGGTCGCCTAACCTTTAAGCCAGCCACATAGCCGACTCTCACAGTATTGTGATAAGTCTGGTCCCGGAGACTTCACGGTGTGCCCCTATTTTCATGAACAGTTTTACTCATAGCAGCCAGCCACCGCAGAAGCAGCACACCACTCACACTCTTGCCTGTGATGGAGCAAGGTAAAATAAATAAATTTGGAACCCCCTTGATAAGAATAATAAATTAACGGTACTAATTGTTTGATGAATTAACCAACAAATGCACCTTTAGTAAACATTACATAAACGGTAACTGCTATTTTGTGCAAAAGCTAATTTATTTACAATTGTGAAGTTAAATTGATACTAATATTGTGATTTGCGTACTAATTAGAGTAAAATCGCATGATTTATGCTATGTAGTAAAATTGTATTGTGGCAAAGAATGCGGATGGTAAGTAAAATGGCTTTAAATGTCGCTTCTGCTAGGTAACACCTAACACGGGTTCTTAGAATGACGGGTGGTAAACAGAAAGGCTTATATTCTTTGTTTTAATTTTGATTGTGTTTGTTCTTATGATAGTTCGTTCCGGCCTGTTAGGCCAAGCTGCGAAAATGGCTGCCGAGACAGATGAGGTCATGCAAGAAATCAAAGATGGCCTCTAAGCGGAAGAAATAATGGAGCTGAACCACGTGGGTACGGCCTGTGCACGGAGTGAGAGATGTCAAGGACACATTGGCCTATCATGAGGAGAGTGCCAAAAAAGACTCAGCACTTATCCGTGAGAATGGGAAAAGAAAGTATTGAGAAACAATGGACTGACAAAATTGTGACCATCAAAATCGCAACATTATGAATAGCCAAATTGGACTGCTTTTACCCAAAGGTCATGAGAAATACTAAACTCTTAACCATCCCCGAAACCAGTTTGAACAAGGAAGGCGGTGAGGTGATCTTCGCCACCCCTCAAATGGACCAATTAGCGTGATTCCTGCCCCCAAAGATTGCAACTTTTTGTGTAGTAAGCTAGAAGTAGGGTATAAGAAGGACTGCTCTTATGTGGGAGGGATTAATTGTTAATGCAGATGTTAATTGCTGATGCCGATGCTGATGCTGATGTTAATGCGGATGCTGCCATTGACTTAGAACTTGACTGGGGAAGGAACGAGACAGTTGCGGGAAATCTGTACGGGAGGTCCCCGTCGAGGAGGCCATTTAGCGGGACAGTCAGTCAGTTTGGGAGCCTATTCTGTGATCTACGGTTTATCTTCTTTTTGGTGAACCATTCCTATCTGCATCTAAATGGGTAAAGCATACATTTAATTTCTTTTCAGAATTTCTTATATAAATGTTATGAATGTATTAAGGTGATTAATAAACTAAGAATCGCACTCGTGCAAGCAAGAAATTAGATAAAATGTCATTCAAATTAACTATGAGTCTGTGGTTCTTTAGTTCATTAATAAGTTTGACATTTAACAGGGTTTTAATTGATTGAGCTGGTCTTAATCACCATCAACTTATTCTACTAGTTGGTCCATCGACCAAAGAGCGGAATACCTTGATGTTTAGAACCGACAGGATTAAAATGAAAGGTATATGATGTTTAAGGTATTAATCTGTCAAATTTAACAAGGTATCCCGTTCCTCCAGCAACTCATTTTTCTCCGTGGTGTGTGTAATCCAGTGAACGACTGAGTGTATGATATGCAGTGTTATGGGCCCCACCGTCATATGGTATAGTTGATGTGAATGATTTACCTGGATTCGTGTCCAAAGGAGAAATTTATATTAGCCGCGCTGGATCAGATTTCTTGGTAGCAGAGTTATGGTTACTATAGATTAGTTTGGTGACTATTGACTATTGATTATTGATTATTCATGTCTAACACTTCGTGTCGAATTGTATTATGTTATGTGTAAGTCGAAATTTTGAAGCTTCCGGGAAGTAGGAAGTGGACACGTGTAACAAGAGAAGTCACATGGAATTGTGCATTGTCTGATTTTTCAAAATTGGTGATAACACAGGATTGTGTTATGATAGGGACATTTCTTGTATAAAACGCGTATGAGTGAAATAGCAACCGGTTTTCTTGTGAAACTCTGGCCTTAATTCTCAGGAGCAGTGTAGTCTCCACATGTGTTTTATCCCCAGAGAAACGGGTTTACCCCTTGCTTGAGAGAAAGGTAAGGTAGAGGGAAGTGCTACATTTATCGAACAAAACAGTATTCTTGCAAGATAGAGTAAGCTATCTCTTTTGTTTAGCGAAAACAGACAATGGTAATGTGTTTTGCATCGTAACTAATAAAATTCAGTCGAGAAAAGAAGGTAGGAAAAACTGCCGATAATTTTTGTAAAGGAGGGGTCAGGAGTAGAACTGACGTTGACAAAGACCGCGCTGGTATTGGCCAGTGGTGGGAAAATGAAGAGCATCCTGATTGGTGCGTTGGTGTAGAGACGCGCTGGGATAGGGGAGTTGAGAGTGACGTAGAGTTTTCGGATTGGTGCGTTGGTGTGAGACGCGCTGGGATAGGTCCAAATACCAAACAGTAAAAAGAACAGAGTTGTGAGTTTGTCGGAAAGAAAGAATCGTGCAATATGGCTTACTATGAGTATTGTAGAGAGAAACCGTCATGGATGGCGAAGATTAAAAACTTTTTCAAGAAGGACAAGAAGATAGTGACTAGGGAAGGAGAAGTACTACCTCTACCGAAAACGCCAGCTTCTCATATGATGTTGAAATATGGTTATCATACTTGCATTTGGTTGGAGAATTGGACAAAATATACTCAGAACGATGGAGTATTGGCTTTTCTAGAGAATGGTTCGTTTAGCACAGCTGTACTTCGGAATTTGAGAGAGAAAATGATGAAACTTGAACCAAGACCCAGACCAACACAGTTTGAAGCGTTAGGTGAATGGGAAGATGAGATGTATGAAAGAGAAAGACACAGAGGTGCAAAGAGTTATAGTTTGGTTCATGGAAGAGTATGGGGAGTGAATCATGAAGACAGAATGAGACGATGGAGATATGCTAATATGACGGATGGTTTGTTTCCAGCCAGAACAGTTGAAGAAGTTACAGGGAGAAAGTGTACAGAGAAAAGAAACATGTAGTAACGGAAAGGTATGGGTATGGAGGTAGTGAAACAGAGGATGAGTTGCTGGAAGACATTTTAAACAGAAAACCACCTCCATATCAACAGAATTCTGCGGTGGTGACACCGAATGCACCACCAATGGAAACTGTGAGGAATCAAAGCCCTGAACGAAGTTATGAAATAAATAGGTCAAATGAAAAATCAGAAACTCCACAGAATGAGAAGTCTGATAGTGGTAATACAGCTGAGTTAGCAAGAACCACAAGAGAATTGACTGAGAAAATAAGAGAATTAACTATGAACATGGAAGCCGTGACTGTGCCAGTGACAATAGGACCAGTAATACCGGTTTTTGAAAACCAAAGAATAGATCAATCAATCAATCACGGCATTTATAGAGCGCGCTACTCACCCGGGAGGGTCTCAAGGCGCTGGGGGAGGGGGTAAGTTACTGCTCGAACAGCCAGGTCTTGAGCTGCTTCCTGAAGGCGAGATGGTCCTGGGTCAGGTGGTTGCTGCTGTTGCTCGACTTGGCGGAGGTGGTGCACGTCAGGGGGCAGGTGAATCGGCAGGTTTGGCAGGTGAAGGGTCCGTGGGTGCGTCTCGGTGAGGCTCGGTAGCAGGCAGGGTTCCGGCCGGCATTGAGTGCGGTGAGTGTGGCGGCGTCGTAGGTCCGTCGAGTGGTGTTGCATCGGTGGGATCCAGGGGTTCTGGCGCTGGGCGCGGTCCAGTCGCGGACGGGCGCAGACGGGCTTGCCTTAGGCGCATTTATGGGGAGGTGGGAGGGAGGAGCAGCTGGGAGGCGGGAGGCAGGGGCAGCGAATGGGCAGTCAGGGGGCGGGGCCGCAGGGACGCAGCGGCGGGAATGGCGATAGGCAGCGAGGGGCACAGAAGGAAAAACGGGGGGAAAGCAGGCAAATCACGGGCACAACAACAGTGGGGCAGCGAGGGGCACAGAAGGAAAAACGGGGGGAAAGCAGGCAAATCACGGGCACAACAACAGTGGGGCAGCGAGGGGCACAGAAGGAAAAACGGGGGGAAAGCAGGCAAATCACGGGCACAACAGCAGTGGGGCAGCGAGGGGCACAGAAGGAAAAACGGGGGGAAAGCAGGCAAATCACGGGCACAACAACAGTGGGGCAGCGAGGGGCACAGAAGGAAAAACGGGGGGAAAGCAGGCAAATCACGGGCACAACAACAGTGGGGCAGCGAGGGGCACAGAAGGAAAAACGGGGGGAAAGCAGGCAAATCACGGGCACAACAACAGTGGGGCAGCGAGGGGCACAGAAGGAAAAACGGGGGGAAAGCAGGCAAATCACGGGCACAACAACAGTGGGGCAGCGAGGGGCACAGAAGGAAAAACGGGGGGAAAGCAGGCAAATCACGGGCACAACAACAGTGGGGCAGCGAGGGGCACAGAAGGAAAAACGGGGGAAAGCAGGCAAATCGCGGGCACAACAACAGTGGGGCAGCGAGGGGCACAGAAGGAAAAACGGGGGGAAAGCAGGCAAATCACGGGCACAACAACAGTGGGGCAGCGAGGGGCACAGAAGGAAAAACGGGGGGAAAGCAGGCAAATCACGGGCACAACAACAGTGGGGCAGCGAGGGGCACAGAAGGAAAAACGGGGGGAAAGCAGGCAAATCACGGGCACAACAACAGTGGGGCAGAGAGGGGCACAGAAGGAAAAACGGGGGGAAAGCAGGCAAATCACGGGCACAACAACAGTGGGGCAGCGGGGGCACAGAAGGAAAACGGGGGGAAAGCAGGCAAATCACGGGCACAACAACAGTGGGGCAGCGGGGGCACAGAAGGAAAAACGGGGGGAAAGCAGGCAAATCACGGGCACAACAACAGTGGGGCAGCGAGGGGCACAGAAGGAAAAACGGGGGGAAAGCAGGCAAATCACGGGCACAACAACAGTGGGGCAGCGAGGGGCACAGAAGGAAAAACGGGGGGAAAGCAGGCAAATCACGGGCACAACAACAGTGGGGCAGCGAGGGGCACAGAAAGGAAAGGGGAGACAAGCAGACAAAACTGGCACCGGGGCCACAAGCGGAGGGCGATCTTACCTACAGGAGCAGCGGGCAGACAGCACAGGCGGAGCTGTGTGGTGGGGGAGCGACCTACCTGGCAAGGTCAAGGGTCGCTCTCCTCACCGTGCAGCGGCCGCCATTTATGGGGAGGTGGGAGGGAGGAGCAGCTGGGAGGCGGGAGGCAGGGGCAGCGAATGGGCAGTCAGGGGGCGGGGCCGCAGGGACGCAGCGGCGGGAATGGCGATAGGCAGCGAGGGGCACAGAAGGAAAAACGGGGGGAAAGCAGGCAAATCACGGGCACAACAACAGTGGGGCAGCGAGGGGCACAGAAGGAAAAACGGGGGGAAAGCAGGCAAATCACGGGCACAACAACAGTGGGGCAGCGAGGGGCACAGAAGGAAAAACGGGGGGAAAGCAGGCAAATCACGGGCACAACAACAGTGGGGCAGCGAGGGGCACAGAAGGAAAAACGGGGGGAAAGCAGGCAAATCACGGGCACAACAACAGTGGGGCAGCGAGGGGCACAGAAGGAAAAACGGGGGGAAAGCAGGCAAATCACGGGCACAACAACAGTGGGGCAGCGAGGGGCACAGAAGGAAAAACGGGGGGAAAGCAGGCAAATCGCGGGCACAACAACAGTGGGGCAGCGAGGGGCACAGAAGGAAAAACGGGGGGAAAGCAGGCAAATCACGGGCACAACAACAGTGGGGCAGCGAGGGGCACAGAAGGAAAAACGGGGGGAAAGCAGGCAAATCACGGGCACAACAACAGTGGGGCAGCGAGGGGCACAGAAGGAAAACGGGGGGAAAGCAGGCAAATCACGGGCACAACAACAGTGGGGCAGAGAGGGGCACAGAAGGAAAAACGGGGGGAAAGCAGGCAAATCACGGGCACAACAACAGTGGGGCAGCGGGGGCACAGAAGGAAAAACGGGGGGAAAGCAGGCAAATCACGGGCACAACAACAGTGGGGCAGCGAGGGGCACAGAAGGAAAAACGGGGGGAAAGCAGGCAAATCACGGGCACAACAACAGTGGGGCAGCGAGGGGCACAGAAGGAAAAACGGGGGGAAAGCAGGCAAATCACGGGCACAACAACAGTGGGGCAGCGAGGGGCACAGAAAGGAAAGGGAGACAAGCAGACAAAACTGGCACCGGGGCCACAAGCGGAGGGCGATCTTACCTACAGGAGCAGCGGGCAGACAGCACAGGCGGAGCTGTGTGGTGGGGGAGCGACCTACCTGGCAAGGTCAAGGGTCGCTCCCCCAAGATGAGCATTCCTTAACAATTCCAATGAATTCGAATATGCAAAGAATAAGGGAAGGGATAATTCCAGAAAATAGAGGGGCATATTATCTAAAAAGTGCGCTAAACATCGCAAAGCGTGTTTAGCGAGCACTTTTTTATCGCCGGCTATCGTCGGAATAATTTGCCATGCTAACGCTGTATAAGCGACATTTAGCGCTATGACGATAATTATTCCAGACATAGCGGTGTTTTCCATGAAACATCGCTGGTTTTCCAGCGATGTTTCATGGAAAACGGCGATTACCTTGCTGATACGACCCTGTTGTCGTATCAGCATAATCCACCCCCCCATGTTAGATATGGCTAACACCTGCTAATTGCAGGTGTTAAATAAATGGTGATGACCCCGGTTAGCGCAACTTTTCACGTCGCTAACTGGGGCCATGGCCACCTTGCTAATAGGCGATAGGCCTATTAGCGGGTGTTTCCCAGGTTTGTTCGTGGGGAACGCCCACTTTGCATGTCATTAGCGATAAATATCGCTGACATGCAAAGCGGTAAAAACACGGGCGCTAATGCCCGAAAACTGTCTCTAACTGCTGTTAGAGACAGTTTGCTGATAGGGCGATAAGAATATCGCCGCTTTAGCGGCAAAAAGTGCCGCTAAAGCGGCGATAGTGCCCTTGCTAATATGCCCCAGAGAGACTAGAGATCTGGTTGGCTCATATAGATCGAGTCCACCTACTAATTTGACAGTTAATGAGAGTCAGATAAATAGGATTCCTATGGGAACTGAGTCAGCAACTGAGACCCCAGAGAGAAGTACAAATTGGATAGAAATAAATAGTACCCCTGTAGGTCCGACTCCAGAAGAATTAAATGAGTGGATGAGGAATTTTCAGAAGAAAGATGCAGAACCACAACCGTTGGATGTAATCAGACTAAATATAGACATGGAAGAGTTGATTTTAGGGACTATTGGTACAGAAAGATTGAAATCCTATCAGGATGAAGAGCTTATGTTTATGTGTAAGAGTATTACTTGGAGAGCTAGAAATTTGCATGAAAAATTCGAAGAAACAGCAAATGAACTGGGAGTAGAGTTTGGAAAAATCAGAGGATTGCAGAAACCGTATAGGGTAGATTTTAGTGAAAAGGATATAGAAAATCTGAACACATCAGGACGATTAACACAGATAAAGGAACTGATTGTGTTATTGAGAAAATGGGGAGATGTGGACAGATGGAGGAGCAGGTGGATAAGAAGAAAAGAGGGAACGACCGATAAAGCATCTTTGTCTTTTCCGGTGAAAGAAAAGGAACCGATAATACTGGAATATCCAATGAGGGAAACTCCAGGAGGTAGCTATGTACATGTTCCATGGTCCAGACAAGATATATTGTCATTTACAAATGATTTCCCGAAATTGAGAGAGAAACCTGTAGAGTGGTATAGACAAGTGGAAAGATTTGTCAAAGTTTCAAAGGTGTTGTGGGTAGATCTGGATGGATTGTTTGACATTGTAGTACCAGCAGATTTATGGACAGAATGTAAGATTACAATTGATTGGCCAACAGAAGAATATCCTAGAGATGCAAAAACTGGAGCGCCAGGTCCAGAAGTGATGAGAAAGTATGATCAGGCTATCACGTTTTTGAAAAATAAAATTCCACCAAAAGAGACAGATTGGGTAAAGATTGATAGAACGACTCAGGAGAGTAAGGAATCTGTACACACCTACTATGAAAGGTTACTTTTGGTTTTCAAACAGTATAGTGGTTATGAAACTTTGAGTGACATGAGTCATTTCGTATATAGATTTGTATATGGATTGAAGCCCGAGATAAGTGAAATGATTAAGCAGCATATGTTGTGTTGGCAGAATAGCACTGTAGACGAAGTATTAATGTATGCCAAATACTGTAGTGATGACATTGAGTGTAGACAACGTAAACTAAAAGAAAAAGCGATGTGGGCACAAGTAAAAGTTGCAGCAAAACAAGAAGCTCAAATAGATAATCAGACTGATGATGCAGGACAGACAAAATCCAAACCGAATATAGGTAAGGGAAAAGGTCAAATGAGTATAGAAGAGGCTAAAAAGAAATGGCCATGCCATAATTGCGGAAAGTTAGGGCATTGGAGAAACGAGTGTAAATTTCCTTCAAAAGCTAATACGGAAAATCAACCATTAAATCCACAGGTGCAGAGTGAGGTGAGTTACCAACAGCTGCAACAACCGCAGGTAGTTACTCAACAGAGTCAGGTGCCACAACCACCTCTTCCCAAGAGTGTAAACCCCCAGAGATACAGTGCAGAGACAGGATTCTACGGAGGAGAGCAGGTAACAAAATTGCCGCGCGCAGCTGCAGTATCGCAGTATTGGTTACGGCAGGATGGAAATGAATCGGATGAAAGTTTATGACGGTGCCTAGGAGAGGAGGAAGAGTGCGTGCTTGGCGCAACTCTAGAGGTAGATCAGTCAGGTCCATTTGTGGATGGAGAAGTGAATGATGTAAATGTTACATTCCTTGTGGACACTGGAGCTACCCGTTCTACTGTTAGAATCAGTGGAAATTCCAAACCTTCCTCTCTCAGGAGAATATATCTAAGTTGTAGGTGTTTCAAACCAACAGATTAAAGCGCCTCTTACCAAACTTGTAGAGGTGAAAGTTGGACCATTCAAAGAGATGCATCGGTTTGTGGTATGTGATTGCAGTCCTGTAAACTTGCTAGGACGCGATTTGCTTTGTAAAATGAATTGCACCATCTATTGTACCCCAGATGGTATTGCTTTTCAGACACCAGATGAAGATGTTCTGTATAAAATGACAATGGCAGAACTAGAACCAGGAGTAAATGACATGTTTCCTGTGTTTGACGTAGAGAAAATCCCAATTGAATTGAAGGAAACAGTCAGATCTGATGTATGGTATTTCACAGGCGAAGACATTGGGTTAATGAGAGGAGTAGACCCTGTAAAAATCACTGTAAGAGAAGGAACAAATTACCCAAATACTCCACAGTACAAATTAACGCCAGAAATTATTGAAGGAATAACACCCGTAGTTAATAAAATGATCGAACAAGGAATTTTGAAAGAATTAATGAGTAGCCCATGTAATTCACCTATAATGGGATTGAAAAAGCCGAATGGGACATTTAGAATAGTGCAAGATTTGAGGAAGGTAAATAAAATCGTTATTTCTTGTTGTCCAATTGTGCCAAACCCCGCTGTAATACTGTATCAGATTCCACATGATGCAGAATGGTACACAGTTATTGATTTGTGCCATGCATTTTTCTCTATTCCGTTACACCCAGACAGCCAGCCATTATTTGCGTTCCGGTTCGGAGAGCGTATTTTGGCATGGTGCCGAATTCCTCAAGGGTATACAGAAAGTCCCTCAATCTTTAATCAGATCCTAAAGAAATCATTGGAAGATTTAAGAATGCCTGAAAAATCTGTAATGGTCCAATACATTGATGACCTATTAGTGGCATCAAAGACCAAAGAAGCATGTGTTGCCGACACAATTGCTTTATTGAATCACTTGGCAGAAGGAGGGCACAAAGTGTCTCTGTCAAAACTGCAATTTTGTCAACAGGAGGTACAATACCTAGGTCATAAGATTGAGAAAGGGATGCGAAAGGTAACGACAGAAAGAATAAGGATTATCCGAGGAATGAGAGCTCCGATGACACAGAGAGAAGTGAGAATGTTCCTTGGAATGGTTGGATATTGCCGACAGTGGATAAGTGGATTTTAATTAATTGCAAACCCTTTACAGCGATTGACAAAAAGAGATGTCAAAGATCCGTTTGAGTTGAATGAGGAAGAAATGAAAGCTTTCAAAGAACTGAAAACAAGGTTGTGTGAAGCACCGGCATTATGAGAAAGAATTTGAGCTGTATTGTAGTGAGAGAGATGGATGTGCACTTTCAGTGTTAGTGCAAAGGCATGGAAAAATTAAAAGACCCATTGCTTATTTTTCTACTGTTTTAGACCCAGTAGCAAAGGCGTTGCCTGGATGTCTGAAAGCAGTAGCTGCTACTTGTGTGAGTCTGGAACAGAGTGAAGGCATTGTGATGGGATATCCACTGAGAGTATTTGTTCCACATTCTGTTGAAATTCTTCTGACTAGAACCAAAACCCAATTCATGACGCATAGTCGGCTGACTAGGTATGAAAAGGTGATTTTGAGTGCAGACAATGTAACCATTGACAGATGCACAAGTGTGAATCCTTCAACTTCACTGCCAGATGAAGAAAATGTAGGAGTTAAGGATGAAGTTGATCACAAGTGTCTGGATGTGCTTGAATTTTGCACAAAGCCTCGTCCAGATATTAAAGATGAGCCCTTGAAAGAATCAGATTATGTGATGTTTGTGGACGGATCGTGTCTGAGGACGAGTGAAGGAGTTTTAAGTGCTGCGTATGCTGTGTGTACAGTAGCTGCTATAATGGAAGCATCTTGTTTGAGAGGGATACGTTCAGCCCAAGTGGCTGAGCTGATTGCTCTGATTCAGGCGTGCAAACTGGGAAAGAATGTCCGAATTACGGTGATCACAGATAGCCAGTATGGCTTCGGAGTGGTCCACGATTTTGGACAGATCTGGTCTCAGAGAGGTTTCTTGACGTCTGCAGGAACTCCAATTAGGAACAGTGAATTTGAGGCGATACAGCTGCCTAAACAGATTGAGGTGGTGAAGTGCGCTGCACATAAAAATGGGACGGACTATATTACTATGGGAAATCAATATGCTGACGAAATAGCCCAATATTGTGCCAGAAATATGGTCTCACTGAATAGGAGGAGAGAGAAAGAGAATGTTTCATGTCCCTTGCTGTTTACTAACATTGTAGAAACATGGGACGAGGTAAGACAATTGCAGGAAGAAGCAAACGAAGAGGAGAAAGATGGTTGGATAAAAGCAGGTTGCAGACAAAGAGAGGAAGATGACGTTTGGGTTTATAGAGATGAAAGACCAGTAATGCCTGATAGCATGATTTCTAACATGGCACAGATGTACCATGGACAAGCTCATATTGGTAGGGATGCCATGATCAGACTTTTCAGATAGACTTGGTACAACCCAAAATTTAGAGCTATAGCTGAAAGTCTCTGTCAAAGATGTCTTACATGCCAACAGATAAATCCAGGAAGGAAAACAGTAGTGAGTCTAGGAACAACAGGACGTGAAGGAGGTCCTTTTACCAGAATGCAACTAGATTTTATTGAAATGCCCCCGAGCAATAGATTGAAATATGTTCTTGTGGTCGTTTGTTTGTTTTCTCGTTGGGTTGAAGCCTATCCGACAAGAAGGAATGATGGAGTTACTGTAACTAAGCTCCTACTGAGAGAATTCATTCTGAGATATGGTTTTCCAGAAACAGATGGAGGAACACATTTCCAAAATGAACTGATCCAATTGATATGTGAAGCTCTTGACATTCAACAGAAATTGCACTGTTCTTACAGACCAGAGGCTTCTGGAGTGGTAGAACAAGTAAATGGAACAATAAAGAATAGGTTAGGGAAAATGTGTCAAGCCACAGGACTCAAATGGCCTGATGCCCTACCATTGGTGCTGATGACTATCAGAAGCATACCTGACAGAAAAACAGGTCTAAGTCCTCATGAGATAATCATGGGACGAGCAATGAGACAAGCACATGTACCTGTCAACAAACTGCTGACTATAACTGATGATCTCGTATTGGACTATTGCAAAGGATTGGCTGATGTGGTGCATTCTGTGTTTCATCAGGTTGGACCGGATGCAACCACTCTTGAAAGAAAACCAGCTCATGATTTGAGTCCAGGAGACTGGGTCCGCATAAAAGTCCACAAAAGAAGAAACTGTCTGGTTCCTCGCTGGGATAAGCCACGTCAAGTGATCCTGGTGACAACAACTGACGTCAAATGTGCAGGAGTGTAAAACTGGGTGCATGCCAGTCACACTATCAGAGTTCCAGATCCTGAAGCTCGACCTGTAAGTCGACATCTGGAGATATCTGATACCAGCTCAGCATCTGAAGCAGAACCTGAGACAAGCAGAGTTCCAGTTCCTGAAGCTCGACCTGAAAGATTCAATCTTCCTGGTTTCGTTAGACATAGAGAGCCTCTACACCTGCATTCCGCAAGACGACACTGTCAAAGTCGTCAAGGACACTTTGGGAAGAGCGCAATGGGAGTTTATTACACCTCAAGATTTTGTGGTAGACTGTGCCACCATCGCTCTGAAGAAAAACTTTTTCGAATACAAAGGTGAACTCTATCTACAATCCACCGGTACTTCGATGGGCAGCACTTTTGCCCCTAGTGTTGCGGGGTTGTATGTGTACGATTTTGAGTGTAAATATATACTCTCGTCACGCAACCCCTATGCGTCCTATGTTTCCTTTTGGAAAAGGTACATAGATGACATCTTCATCGTGTGGCAAGGTACTGAGGAAAGACTCCTAGCTTTCTGTGATTGGATCAACACGTGTGACCCTAACCTACGTTTCACCTATGCATACAGCAAGGACGAGATGGTATTTCTCGACGTGGTTATTAAGAAAGTTGGTAGTCACCTTCAGACACTAACGCACCACAAACCCATAGCAAAGAACAATTTGCTACACTTTTCAAGTTTCCACCCCGCCCTCTACGGGAGAATCTCCCTTTTGGCCAATATTTGCGCCTTAGACGGAATTGTAGTGAATTACAGGACTATCGAACACAGGCTAAGGATTTGACGAATAAACTCCAGAGGCGGGGCTATCCAGGTAAAATACTCAGTAAAAGCTGTAAGAGGGCTAGGAACCAACATAGAGAAGCCCTGCTTGAAGATATTCTAAAACCTGTAGAGGAGATACCCTTGACGTGCGTAACCACGTATAATGTAGCTTCCAGTGCTGTCAGCAAATCCATCAGAAAGCATTGGAGAATACTTGAGAGCAATAATCATAATTGGGAGAAACCTCTTTTCTCCTTCAAACGAGCTAGGAGTATTAAGGATTCCGTTGTTCACACTCGACCTAAGAACGCCAGTAGGGACCCTAATCAGTCGGTCCTAAATGCTTGGGGCCTCCCACCAGTAACAGGCCATTTCCCATGTGGAGCTTGTAGCGTTTGCCATCTTACAACTCCTACAAAACAATTAACATTGGAAACAGGGAAACTATGGATACAAAGGACACACACTAATTGTAATTCTACCAACGTAGTTTACCTGATCATTTGTCCGTGTGGGCTCAGATATGTCGGTATGACTTCACGTAAAGTGAAGCAGCGAATTTGCGAGCATCGCAGCAACATTCGATGCAAGAAGAACGTGACAAAACTCGCGGATCATTTCTTGCAGATAGGGCATACTGCTAATGAATTGAGCTGGACAATCATTGAACAATTACAATTGGGTTCTAATACACAACAATTACTGTTTGAAAAAGAGCAGCGCTGGATCTATCGTTTGTCCACCCACAAGCAAGGACTGAATGATAATATTCCGTGGGGTACAGTGTTGAAACATTGATATTTGTACACTCCTTGTTGACCCCTGTCCACTTCTTTTGGGGTAGCCCCTATGTATTCCTACGGCCCCCGCTCCCAGATAATCTATTATAAGCACCAACCAGTAGTCCAACTACACTGATTACAGGCACCTGAGATGTAATGAGCCTGATGGAATCAAGGGTTCTGGTTCATATTCATATTTGTGTATGGGATATAGCTAATTCACCCAGAATATAATATCTGAATTGCCTTTCGGCCTAACACTCTTGTAAACTGTCGTTGGTTGTGCCTCCACCTATTAGACCCCTTGATATTTGAGGGTCTCAGATACCATTGCTTTGAGGTTCCTGTACTGCGATGGGATATATTTAAGTTTGTTTTATTTGGTCGACTTACTTGATAAAGTTTTATTTGTACGCGGGTGCAGTTTAGCGGTTTAGTTGTTTCCCATCACGTGACTGGAACACTCTCAATCCACTTCCGGGTCACGTGATGGAGCTCCGCTATTTCTGGACCGTTACTGCGTTGTAGCGGTAATATTCGGGTCCGTGGCAGGCAACTGGTAGGTCTGTAGAGGGCGAGCTTCATGCAATAAGTAAGTGAAATGGTTTGCCGGGGCAGGTAGCTACATCTATCAGAAGATATGTGACATTCTGATTTTAACCTCATCGTCTTGATAGGTAGCTCTCCCCTTTCCCGGAACCCATGAAGTGAAGCCATTCTTGCCTTCACGTAAGCGCCGATTTCTCCATGCTTTCACTTTAGCACAGCGCTTTCGCTTAGCGCTGTGTCAGGGCACTATCACTGAGCAATTTAATTTACCGTGAATCATGTGTTAACTTCTAACATCATAGGAGTCGAAGTTTTACGGGTATTGACCCGGACTCAGGACTCCTCCGCTTATACTCGGATACGGAGTAGTAGCCTGTGTGACATGAGTGTATGAGTGCAAGTCACGCGTGTCATGATCTGTCTGTCAATGCAAGCGGACAGATTGGGTGTTTGAGCGACACGTTTACCTGAGTTTGGGCCAAACGTGTGTTGGGTTGCGTTATGCACCCAGGTTTCTTTAAGCACGAGGTGTTGTAGTACTTTAAACCTCTGTCGCATGTGTTGAGGAACATCACAGTGGTCACGCAGTGGTCGTGTGTTTTTTAATGTTTGTTCTCTTTCTTTCAGAGTACAGCGGCTTTTTGGAACTACCATAAGGCCGCATTGGTGAAACCGTGAGTTTTACCCTACGCACACTCCCCATAGGGTAGGATACGCCTTAGCGTGCGTATACCGCCATGGGGTGTCTGGTCCTGAAGAATGCTTAGCTAACAGTGCATACATAAGCAGAAACATGTTGACCAATTTTCACTTTTAAATTCGGACTCTTCTGGTTCACCTAACTAGCCAGTTTGTGTCCGTCTCACTAGTTTTAATCGATCACTGGTTCTCCACCATTAAAATTTGTTTTGGGAAATAACCAGTGACCTTTTACTTTGCACATCCCGCACACTTACACTACCCTTCCAAAAAAACCCGCTCCGCTGGAATTCCAGGCGTCGTAGCACACCGGGGGGACATTCGGTCCCTCTGGTGGGAACCCAATGATGAAGCATGTCACCAACTAGGTTGGTGAGTGAGGGTTCTTTTAAATAAAGAGGTTTCTCCTCGTGCTACTTTAGCATTTTCCTTGTTCGCTCTTTTGTTGTTAGTTAGTGAGTCTAGGAACAACAGGACGTGAAGGAGGTCCTTTTACCAGAATGCAACTAGATTTTATTGAAATGCCCCCGAGCAATAGATTGAAATATGTTCTTGTGGTCGTTTGTTTGTTTTCTCGTTGGGTTGAAGCCTATCCGACAAGAAGGAATGATGGAGTTACTGTAACTAAGCTCCTACTGAGAGAATTCATTCTGAGATATGGTTTTCCAGTAACGATCGAAACAGATAGAGGAACACATTTCCAAAATGAACTGATCCAATTGATATGTGAAGCTCTTGACATTCAACAGAAATTGCACTGTTCTTACAGACCAGAGGCTTCTGGAGTGGTAGAACAAGTAAATGGAACAATAAAGAATAGGTTAGGGAAAATGTGTCAAGCCACAGGACTCAAATGGCCTGATGCCCTACCATTGGTGCTGATGACTATCAGAAGCATACCTGACAGAAAAACAGGTCTAAGTCCTCATGAGATAATCATGGGATGAGCAATGAGACAAGCACATGTACCTGTCAACAAACTGCTGACTATAACTGATGATCTCGTATTGGACTATTGCAAAGGATTGGCTGATGTGGTGCATTCTGTGTTTCATCAGGTTGGACCGGATGCAACCACTCTTGAAAGAAAACCAGCTCATGATTTGAGTCCAGGAGACTGGGTCCGCATAAAAGTCCACAAAAGAAGAAACTGTCTGGTTCCTCGCTGGGATAAGCCACGTCAAGTGATCCTGGTGACAACAACTGCCGTCAAATGTGCAGGATTGTAAAACTGGGTGCATGCCAGTCACACTATCAGAGTTCCAGATCCTGAAGCTCGACCTGTAAGTCGACATCTGGAGAAATCTGATACCAGCTCAGCATCCGAAGCAGAACCTGAGACAAGCAGAGTTCCAGTTCCTGAAGCTCGACCTGAAAGTCGACATCTGGAAGAACAAGGTACAAGTTTGACAACTGAAGAAGAACCTGAAACAATCGAAGTTCCAGATTTTGAAGCTCGACCTGTAAGTCGACATCTGGAAATATCAGATACCAGTTCAGCATCTGAAACAGACCAACCTGAATTTGATGAAAGACAAAAGAGAAAAACTGACATTATAAGCGAAGAAACTGAACCAAGAGACAGTGATAATGAACAACCAAGCACAAGTTATGGAAGAATTCCTCCAGAGATAGTTGAACTAACTGAGGGAGACTTAGATTCAGATAGAGAGATAGAGGAAGAAGCGGAAGAAACCAGAGGAGTAGTAGGGACAGACCAACAAATAGAAGAAACACAGGGAAATTTAGATTCAGACAGAAAGATTAATAAAAATTCGGAAGACAATCGAGGAGGGGTAGAATCAAACGTCCCAACAGAGGAGACACAAGAAGGTTCAGATTCAGATAACGAAACAGAAATCATAAGGTTCAAGGTTAGAGGAAGTGAAGTAAGGTCTGAAACGGAATCAGAAGAACGCGAAAAAGAAAGAAAGCAAAGACTAGGACCAAGAAAGAGAACTTGGAGAGCTGAACGAGAGGAAAAGGAAAGCGAACCAAAAGGCCAAGAAAAGGAGACAATTGGCCCCACGAAGTTAAAAGACTGAAATATAAGATAATAAATTTGAACAGAGATGGTGCGGAACAAGTAAATGAAATAACAAGTCAAAGAGGACAAGGAAAACCAAGTGGAAAACAATTACAGAGAACAAAAAGAGAGAAGAAACCTAATTTGAAATATAAGTCACCTGAGTGGCTATACATCGCATTGACCGACATTAAAGAAGAGGATAACACTCACGAGAGCCCAGACGAAAGCTGTAAACAAATGGGTGAAAGTGAAGTGCAACAACCTGAAAAGATAAAGAGAGAAACCCGGACTGGACACAAAAACCTGAACGAGACAAGAAAGAGTTCTGAAAGGAGCTGAAGAAAGCACCAAAACGAGACAAAGTAAAAGGGTAGAGTGGCTGGGAGGTAATTCTGAGGTGTGGTGACACATTTTCTGTACAAATATATATAGTTAAGTGATAGAACAATATGGTAGACACTGAGAATAGAAAATCTAGATGTGAGTTTTTACGTAGATGGTGTAGAATGTGTTTCTTTTGTACAGGATTAATAATGTTTATTTGGCTTATTTTAGCAATAATAATTCCACTGAGGTTAGTTGTAGAAGAAACATCCATATTAGGGAACAACACGAAAAAGGAGAAAGAAGCTAACTCACAAAACACTGCAGCATTAGTAGATAGTACTGATTTACATAAGGATAAGTCTATAACTGACTTCTCCAAGAATGTCTTCACGAAACTATTGTATGAATATGTAGAGACAATGGATGTGAGGGATTGTTATGTCTGTATGCAATTACCTGCGTCTGTCACAGAATGTGTGACCTATCATCACCTTCCTTTGACGTATGGGATAACTTGTAGTGTTCTAGCTAGTTTATTTTATAAAACAGGTAGATTAGAGGATTATTACACTGACATAAACACTGTTTTTGCAAAAATTCCTATAATTCCTGAACTAAATAAGGTGAAAGAAGCAAAAATGTTTGGTGAATTTTTCTTAGAAAATAAAGATTTAACATTAGAATATGTAGTTAGACACAATCTTACCTGTGAATTAAAGAAAGAGGAAAAGGTCTTCTTGGAGATGGTAGAAAACAGAAGAGTTAAGTTTCAAAGAAAGGTAATAGAAGAAAAGACAAAAACACCACTTTGGGCGTTTGAAGAGAAAAATCATGACAAAGGAGAAACAAATGGAGCTATGGTTTTGGATTGGCCCCAACAGGGAAAGTTGTGTATTAGTAGAAATAGGACTATATATGATAACTATTTCGTGGGTTCCAGTGAATGCCGTGATACATATTAAATTTTAGGAGGATGGGGATTTAAAGGAGGAAAAGATCCAATATTTCCAGGGATCTATTATATTTGCGGAAAAAGAGCTTATTACAGGTTGCCGGACCACTGGTATGGGTCATGTTATTTAGGCCTGGTCTTTCCAAAGATTTTTTATGTGGAGAGAGAAGAAAAAGGAATACACGAGATGGGTAAAACATTAACACGTAGAAGGAGGGAAAGTTTTTCAGAGATAGTAGGTGACATTTTTGGAGCATTGATACCAGCAGTGGGTATATCTTTGAATGCATTTAAGATTCGGAAATTGTCCACAGTAGTAGATCGTTTATCAACAAATACTGCTGGAGGGTTCTTGATGGTAAATACAGAAATGGTTGCCATGAGAGCTATGGTAATGCAAAATCGACTTGCCCTTGACATTCTTTTGGCAAAAGAGGGTGGAGTCTGTGGAATGCTGAAAGTCCAACATTGTTGCACTTACATTCCAGATAAAAGTGAGAATATACAGAAGTATATCAAGAATATTACTGATTTGCACAAAGAAATTGCTCCACTGGAGGTTGAAGGTGCCTGGGAGAAAGTTGGTAAGAGTTTTTCCTCAATACAGAAATGGTTCACAGAAATAGGTGGTTCCCTTATTGGGAAAATACTAATATCAGTAACAGTGATAATATTAATAATGTTGTCAGCAAAGTTAGCATATGGGTGTATTAAAAGGAGAAAAACACACAATAGAATAAAAAGAGAAAATGAGAAAAATAAAGAAAGAGAACGAGAAATGGGAGAAATAGAATTAGAAGAATTGAAAGAGAACATATACAAAAGGTCAAAAAGACAAGATGAGAAAAACACTGTTGTGTGAACTAACAAAAGCAAGTGGATAAGAAACATTTATCTGATAAATTTTATAACAAGGTTTTTGTGGTGATATTAAAAATCACCAAAGGGGGGAATTGATGGAGCAAGGTAAAATAAATAAATTTGGAACCCCTTGATAAGAATAATAAATTAACGGTACTAATTGTTTGATGAATTAACCAACAAATGCACCTTTAGTAAACATTACATAAACGGTAACTGCTATTTTGTGCAAAAGCTAATTTATTTACAATTGTGAAGTTAAATTGATACTAATATTGTGATTTGCGTACTAATTAGAGTAAAATCGCATGATTTATGCTATGTAGTAAAATTGTATTGTGGCAAAGAATGCGGATGGTAAGTAAAATGGCTTTAAATGTTGCTTCTGCTAGGTAACACCTAACACGGGTTCTTAGAATGACGGGTGGTAAACAGAAAGGCTTATATTCTTTGTTTTAATTTTGATTGTGTTTGTTCTTATGATAGTTCGTTCGGGCCTGTTAGGCCAAGCTGCGAAAATGGCTGCCGAGACAGATGAGGTCATGCAAGAAATCAAAGATGGCCTCTAAGCGGAAGAAATAATGGAGCTGAACCACGTGGGTACGGCCTGTGCATGGAGTGAGAGATGTCAAGGACACATTGACCTATCATGAGGAGAGTGCCAAGAAAGACTCAGCACGTATCCGTGAGAATGGGAAAAGAAAGTATTGAGAAACAATGGACTGACAAAATTGTGACCATCAAAATCGCAACATTATGAATAGCCAAATTGGACTGCTTTTACCCAAAGGTCATGAGAAATACTAAACTCTTAACCATCCCCGAAACCAGTTTGAACAAGGAAGGCGGTGACGTGATCTTCGCCACCCCTCAAATGGACCAATTAGCGTGATTTCTGCCCCCAAAGATTGCAACTTTTTGTGTAGTAAGCTAGAAGTAGGGTATAAGAAGGACTGCTCTTATGTGGGAGGGATTAATTGTTAATGCCGATGTTAATTGCTGATGCCGATACTGATGCTGATGTTAATGCGGATGCTGCCATTGACTTAGAACTTGACTGGGGAAGGAACGAGACCGTTGCGGGAAATCTGTATGGGAGGTCCCAGTCGAGGAGGCCATTTAGCGGGACAGTCAGTCAGTTTGGGAGCCTATTCTGTGATCTATGGTTTATCTTCTTTTTGGTGAACCATTCCTATCTGCATCTAAATGGGTAAAGCATAAATTTAATTTCTTTTCAGAATTTCTTATTGTTGGAAACGGGGTTACCGAGACCTTTACGGTAGCATGGCGCAAAGCGGGGAAAGGCACGCGAAGGCAATGTGTAAGGCAGTTGTGCAGCACACTCTCACTTTAACTCAGAAATGCGAAGCAATAACCGGACACCACACCAGGCTTAGATAAGTAAAAATCAGGTTCCTTTATCTTAATCAAGATGGCATTCAATTATGCACATTATACATTCTGGTAACTAGTGCGCGCTCATTTAAAAAGACCCTTCACAATTCTGGCCACAAAAAGGCCGCATTAAAATCACAGCACCACTGCTCATTCGGGTGCTCTTTACCAACTAGGGTCTAGAACATGCGCAACCCGGTTTATGCATCAACATATGTACATTAGGCCTAGGTACTCTATACAGCCTATGGTACACTAGGCGGGAGGGAATCCTACAGGGAACCCCTCAACATGTCCAGCAGCTGGGGGCTTCCAAAAAGAGGGGAACGTCTTTATCTCCCCGGGGAGGCTAGGGTCATAGGATGTGCCTGGCCTATAATCCCAAGTCATTAAAGGCCCCCTCCCTCCGTGATCCCTCCTCAAGGGTGGCCCCCGGCCCCCAGGGGCTTAACCTAGAGCCCTAGGGGCCTCCTGGGCTCACCTGCGGTGTTCTTGCTGGCTGTGGGGCCGTACGGCGGACTCCTCTCTGGCCCGGCCCTCTGTGGTGGGGGCGGGGCCCGGCGCGAGTCGTGCGGCCCTCCGGCCGGTGCTAATTTGCCTTCTCGAGGCTATGGAGCCTCTCGCGTGGTTATTTCCTTCGTTGGGGGCCGGTATGCCCCTCTTCCGGCCCCCGTGGAGTCCAGGGAGAGAGTGGGGACTTGCGGCGGGAGCCGGCGGTCCTGCCAGTTGGCTCCGGCGTCCCGCGAGGTGAGGAGGTTCTTCCTCCTCTCCGGACGTGCGGGGCGGAGGCGGGCTCTTCACGGCGCCCAATCCGGGCGCGGCGGCGATTCTTGGTGAGGCTCCCGTTGGCAGTGGAGCCCCGGGGACGTCCTCCCGATTGGCTCCGGCTGAGCCAATCGCGTCGCGGCCTTCTCTTCCTCCGGGGGGGGCTCCCGTTGACAGTGGAGCCCCTCTGACGTCAATGTTCGGCTCTGCTGGGCCAATCCCGTCGCGGCTTCTGGTGGTTGCCAGGCGACGCCCTCCTCTTCTACAATTGGCTTTGGCGGGCCAATCCCGTCGCGGCCTTTTCGGGGGCGCGACCTTGTGACGCGGTCAGCGTCCCCGGCCTCTCGGCACAGCGTCTACGGCCGGGAGGTCGCAGCAGGCCTCAATTCACTTCACGCGGCCCACGGGGCTGCGGCGGCGGTATTCTTGGCCGCGCTGGCAGCGGCAGGGGTCTCGGGCCCGGCGGTGACTTGTGGTGGTTTCGGTGAGGGCGCGGACGGCGCCCTCACCACTACTATGAATAGGGGAGAGATCTCCCGGCCTCAGTTCCCTTCGTCAAGCGGCGGCGGCCGCGGCGGTGATCCGGTCATCAGGTCAGTGACCAAGGGGGGGGTCAAGTTCTCTCCACACTTGGGGGTTGCAGCGCAGGCGCGCTGACAGCCTTATGCTCAGGCTGTGTAAGGATGGTTCTTGGAGGACAGTCCAGCTGTCTGTATAGGTAGATAGGGGGTGAAGGTCTAGCGCTTAGGACGCAGCGCTTCGCCTCATGATCCCCTCTCGATGGTTTTCACTTGTAGTCCTGAAATTCTTGGATGCAGTAAAGTCTCTTTATGAACAGGGGGGGTTGTGAGTTGGTGATTCTTGGAGGGGTTGATGTGCCTCCTGGCACGCTGGAGATGGTTCCCTGGGTCCCCTCACACTGGGCAAGATCAGTGGGTGGTGGGCGTTCCTCATCTATCTTACGGCAGCAGGGCCTTGACCCTGTCAGCGGCAGTAGTGTAGGTCTCCCCCTAGGCCCTAAAGTCTGTACTCCAGCGCAGGTTCTCCCAGGTTCAGCGGTGCCTCAACCTAACTAACTAAAGGTTTTCCCTCCAAAGCCTCTTATACCCCTAGGTCAGGTGACCCTCCTAAAGGCGGCAAAGTGTAACTCCTCCCACAGCCCGGAAGGTTCTGGAACCTTCCACCTACCTAGCTATGGGGCCCAGAGGCGGGGACGGGATGGCTACTGTATCCCTCGTCCCAGCCTGACTCTGGCTACTAGCGTGTATGTGTGGAAGGCCCTCTGCAGTAGCAGGGGCCTATGGCAGCCATCTTTGGTGAGAGAGCACCTGCACCTCAGCACTGACCAGCAGTGGCAAGGCGCCCGGAGACCTAGGTCCAGTAAAAATATGGTGGCAAAAATGAGGCGCAGAAAGGGAAAAAAACAGGGTAAGACCACCCTAGGGCTGACAGGTCTAACACACGTCCCCCCAGCCGAAAGAGGGGAGAGCTTCCCAACCTCTAGGGAGTTCTCTTCACTAAGGCGGAAAACCGGGAGAGACCGTCAGCGTTGGCGTGGTCTACACCGGGTCGATGTTCCACCCGAAAGTCCATCCCCTGGAGGGAAATGGACCACCTCAACAATTTGGGGTTTTCGCCTCTCATCTGCATGAGCCAGCGAAGGGGTCTGTGGTCGGTCTGGATCAAGAAGTGACAACCAAAAAGGTATGGCCTCAACTTCTTCACAGCCCAAACCACAGCAAAGGCTTCCCGCTCGATGGTACTCCACCGCTGTTCCCGGGGAGTAGTCGTCGGGAGATAAAGGCCACTGGCTGGTCTTGGCCATCGTCATTCAGCTGCGAGAGCACAGCTCCTATGCCATGCTCAGAAGCGTCTGTCTGCACGATAAATTCCCGGCCGAAGTCGGGGTCCGGAGCACCGGTGCGGTGCACATGGCACGTTTAAGAGTCTCAAAGGCATCTTGGCAGGCAGCCGTCCAGATTACTCTGCGTGGCTGTTTCTTGGAAGTCAATTCCGTCAATGGGCCCACGATGGTTCCATATCCCTTGACGAACCGGCGGTAGTATCCCGTGAGGCCGAGAAAAGCTCGGACCTCTGTTTGGGTCTTGGGGGCTCCCAGGCCATGATGGTCTCAATCTTGGCTTGGAGGGGTTGCACCTTACCTCCGCCCACCAGATGTCCCAGGTACACGACAGATCCCTGTCCAATCTGGCACTTGCTGGCCTTGATGGTTAGACCAGCCCTTTGCAAAGCCTGCAGCACCTCTTGGAGATGCTGCAGATGGTCCTCCCAGCTGCTACTGAAGACAGCTATGTCATCCAGGTAGGCAGCAGAGAAGGCCTCTAGGCCAGACAGCACCTGGTTCACCAACCGCTGGAAAGTGGCGGGAGCATTTTTCAACCCGAAGGGCATCACCTGGAATTGAAAGTGGCCCTCGGGGGTGGAGAACGCAGTCTTCTCCCTTGCTCCTTCCGCCATGGCGATCTGCCAATATCCTGATGTTAAATCAATGGTACTCAAATACCGGGCTGCTCCCAGCCGGTCAATGAGCTCATCCGCCCGAGGGATCGGGTGAGCGTCGGTCTTGGTGACCGAGTTGAGTCCACGATAATCCACACAGAACCGAAGTTCTGGTGTGGTGCCCGGGGGCCGCTTCGGCACCAACACTACCGGACTAGCCCAAGGGCTACTGGAAGGCTCAATCACCCCCAGTTCTAGCATCTTTACCACCTCACTCTGGATACTAGCCTTGACCTTATCGGACAGCCGGTAAGACTTGTTCTTCACTGGCGGACTGTCCCCTGTGTCCACATCATGGGTACACAGGTGCGTGATTCCAGGCGTGAGGGAAAACAACGAGGCGTACTGCCCCAAGACCTGGCGGCAGTCCCTCTGTTGCTCTGGGGTCAAGGATGGGGCGAGGACTACTCCCTCTACCGAACCATCCTTCTCGTGGACCGCCAGAAGGTCTGGCAGAGGCTCACTGTAGAGGAGACCTTCCTCCCAGTAGACATGGTAATTACCAGTCTCTGTTCCAGCTGCTTGGGCTTTGGCCTGTTGCCGTATGCCAACAAGCGTAGGGCACTCCCTCTGTGCCCGGCAAAATTCTTCCCGGGTAGGCCCTCCTTCCACCTGCCACTCTGCAGGGGTCGGCAGGTCCCCCACGGGAAAACCAACCACCTCAGCGGACTCCGGGGTCACCTCCGCGGGCTCCCCATCCATCTCACCGGGTGTTTCCTCCCGGACATCTCCTCGTCCAGCAGTGGGCTGGGCCCTTCTTTCAGGCTCCAACCCGGGCTGAGTTCCTTGTCGGGCAGCCATGGACCGCGTGATAACGCAAGTCCATCCTGGTAACCCCAACATCTCAGCATGGGCATTGAACTCTACCTCTCTCCAGGCAGTATGTTCTAAATCGTTGCCCAGCAGACAGTCAACTGGCATGGCAGGGCTCACCGCAACCTTCATCAGACCTGACACTCCTCCCCACTCAAAGGGAACTTGGGCCACGGGGTAATGACCCAGGCTATTATCTGCCATCACAACCGGGTGGAACTCCTCAGGAATCACCTGCTCTGGGGACACCAGCTGACGTTTCACCATTGTCATACTGGCACCTGTGTCCCTCAGAGCCTCCACCTCCTCCCCGTTCACCAGGACCCTCTGCCGATACTTGGCAGTGTTCTTGGGTACCTGCACCCTTGGGATGATCTCTCTATCCCCCAGGGAAACTAAGGTCAAGCCTGTCCACTCACCTCCCCTACCTAGGGACAACTCCTCCCCAAGCGCTACACTGGCCACCCCGGGGGTCTTACCTCCTGTGGGGGCTGGGGCTCTCTTGCGACACTGGGCATCCCCCTTGTAGTGTCCAACCTCCCCGCACTCGTAGCACCGGACAGTTCTGGGCTGCTGACTCCTGTCAGGGTAAGTGGGTTTCTGGTATCCAGATTGGGATGGGAAACCTACCCCTCTCCCAGGCGGTCTATTTTGGGGACCTTTAAAGAACTCCCTCTTTTTATCTCCCCCTCTTTCTTCTGGGGGAACACCTGTCCACCCTTCGGGGGATCCGCCCGGCTCCCTTGTGGGACACCCGAGTGCTGACCCACGTGTCTGCCTCCTCTGCAAGCTCCCTTGGGTTGGTCAGCTTGCGGTCCACCAAGTACTGGCGCAGCTCCGGAAAACATTTCTCGAGGAGGTGCTCTCTTAAAAACAGGTCGTACAGCCCAGTGTAATTGTCAACCTCGCTGCCACGCACCCAACCCTCTAATGCCTTCCGGGCATAATCATAAAAATCTACCCAGTTTTGTGTGGTGAGCTTGTGGCTGTTGCGAAACTTTTGGCGGTACTTCTCAGGGGTGAGGCCAAACTTCCTGAGCAGGGCCTCCCTCATGATAGGGTAGTTGGTTCGATCCCCCTTTTCTAAGGTTAGCAGTGTGTCCCTGACTAGTGGAGGTATGTATCTATAAAGTCCTCCTCCCCAGTAGCTCTCAGGAACTCTATGGGCCACCAAAGCTACCTCGTACGCCGTCAACCACTTGTCTATGTCATCACCCACACTAAAGCTGGCCATCACCTCCCTGGGTAGGTAAAATTTGGGCTCCTGTGGAACCCCAGTAGGTACGCTGCCACCATTTCCTTTTCCTTCCATTTCCATTTGCAAGGCTCGGAGCTCCAGTTCTTTCAGGCTAAGCTCATGTACGAGCCTTCTTTCCTCCATGGCTAGCCTTGCCTGTTCTCCTTCCCTTTCCATCTTAGCCAATTCTAATGTCAATTGCCTTTGCTGCCTTCTGTCCTCGAA
Source organism: Calotriton arnoldi (assembly GCA_963921515.1). NCBI lineage: Eukaryota > Metazoa > Chordata > Amphibia > Caudata > Salamandridae > Calotriton > Calotriton arnoldi. The sequence goes on from CAWUFW010009225.1 coordinate 730,397, forward strand.
TTCCTCTGCTGACACACTCCCCCTGACGCACTACTGCCTGCCCTGGAACGTCTTCCTGGCAACACATTCTCGCTGACGTCAATGTTCAGTAGGCTCAGTTCTCCTGGGTCGTCTGTCTCCCTCTGCTCCTCCTCCCCTCTTGCCTCCGGGTGGGCCATGACCCATGCCCTCAAAGCCTTCTGAAGTACCTCCTTCCTGGCACCTCGCTTGACGGCCACCCCCCTCTCTAGGCAGAACTCCTTGAGCTGGCTCACCGTGTACCTCTCTAGGTCGGCTAGCTCAAACTCCATCCTCCTAGGTGGGGTCCAAGACAACTTAAGGAAGGGGTCCTAAATGGAAGGCAGCAGGTCTAACACAGGACTAATACAACCGGCAATTTACAATAGAATTCCTCCTACTTATTATCTTCCTAGGTGTCCAATTGCGGCGCACACTGAGTCACTGTAGGGTGCTGCACAAATACCAGTCCTTATCCCACCGCTGAACACCAATGTTGGAAACGGGGTTACCGAGACCTTTACGGTAGCATGGCGCAAAGCGGGGAAAGGCACGCGAAGGCAATGTGTAAGGCAGTTGTGCAGCACACTCTCACTTTAACTCAGAAATGCGAAGCAATAACCGGACACCACACCAGGCTTAGATAAGTAAAAATCAGGTTCCTTTATCTTAATCAAGATGGCATTCAATTATGCACATTATACATTCTGGTAACTAGTGCGCGCTCATTTAAAAAGACCCTTCACAATTCTGGCCACAAAAAGGCCGCATTAAAATCACAGCACCACTGCTCATTCGGGTGCTCTTTACCAACTAGGGTCTAGAACATGCGCAACCCGGTTTATGCATCAACATATGTACATTAGGCCTAGGTACTCTATACAGCCTATGGTACACTAGGCGGGAGGGAATCCTACAGGGAACCCCTCAACATGTCCAGCAGCTGGGGGCTTCCAAAAAGAGGGGAACGTCTTTATCTCCCGGGGAGGCTAGGGTCATAGGATGTGCCTGGCCTATAATCCAAAGTCATTAAAGGCCCCCTCCCTCCGTGATCCCTCCTCAAGGGTGGCCCCCGGCCCCAGGGGCTTAACCTAGAGCCCTAGGGGCCTCCCGGGCTCACCTGCGGTGTTCTTGCTGGCTGTGGGGCCGTACGGCGGACTCCTCTCTGGCCCGGCCCTCTGTGGTGGGGGCGGGGCCCGGCGCGAGTCGTGCGGCCCTCCGGCCGGTGCTAATTTGCCTTCTCGAGGCTATGGAGCCTCTCGCGTGGTTATTTCCTTCGTTGGGGGCCGGTATGCCCCTCTTCCGGCCCCCGTGGAGTCCAGGGAGAGAGTGGGGACTTGCGGCGGGAGCCGGCGGTCCTGCCAGTCGGCTCCGGCGTCCCGCGAGGTGAGGAGGTTCTTCCTCCTCTCTGGACGTGCGGGGCGGAGGCGGGCTCTTCACGGCGCCCAATCCGGGCGCGGCGGCGATTCTTCGCGGGGCTCCCGTTGGCAGTGGAGCCCCGGGGACGTCCTCCCGATTGGCTCCGGCTGAGCCAATCGCGTCGCGGCCTTCTCTTCCTCCGGGGGGCTCCCGTTGACAGTGGAGCCCCTCTGACGTCAATGTTCGGCTCTGCTGGGCCAATCCCGTCGCGGCTTCTGGTGGTTGCCAGGCGACGCCCTCCTCTTCTACAATTGGCTTTGGCGGGCCAATCCCGTCGCGGCCTTTTCGGGGCGCGACCTTGTGACGCGGTCAGCGTCCCCGGCCTCTCGGCACAGCGTCTACGGCCGGGAGGTCGCAGCAGGCCTCAATTCACTTCACGCGGCCCACGGGGCTGCGGCGGCGGTATTCTTGGCCGCGCTGGCAGCGGCAGGGGTCTCGGGCCCGGCGGTGACTTGTGGTGGTTTCGGTGAGGGCGCGGACGGCGCCCTCACCACTACTATGAATAGGGAGAGATCTCCCGGCCTCAGTTCCCTTCGTCAAGCGGCGGCGGCCGCGGTGGTGATCCGGTCATCAGGTCAGTGACCAAGGGGGGGTCAAGTTCTCTCCACACTTGGGGGTTGCAGCGCAGGCGCGCTGACAGCCTTATGCTCAGGCTGTGTAAGGATGGTTCTTGGAGGACAGTCCAGCTGTCTGTATAGGTAGATAGGGGGTGAAGGTCTAGCGCTTAGGACGCAGCGCTTCGCCTCATGATCCCCTCTCGATGGTTTTCACTTGTAGTCCTGAAATTCTTGGATGCAGTAAAGTCTCTTTATGAACAGGGGGGGTTGTGAGTTGGTGATTCTTGGAGGGGTTGATGTGCCTCCTGGCACGCTGGAGATGGTTCCCTGGGTCCCCTCACACTGGGCAAGATCAGTGGGTGGTGGGCGTTCCTCATCTATCTTACGGCAGCAGGGCCTTGACCCTGTCAGCGGCAGTAGTGTAGGTCTCCCCCTAGGCCCTAAAGTCTGTACTCCAGCGCAGGTTCTCCCAGGTTCAGCGGTGCCTCAACCTAACTAACTAAAGGTTTTCCCTCCAAAGCCTCTTATACCCCTAGGTCAGGTGACCCTCCTAAAGGCGGCAAAGTGTAACTCCTCCCACAGCCCGGAAGGTTCTGGAACCTTCCACCTACCTAGCTATGGGGCCCAGAGGCGGGGACGGGATGGCTACTGTATCCCTCGTCCCAGCCTGACTCTGGCTACTAGCGTGTATGTGTGGAAGGCCCTCTGCAGTAGCAGGGGCCTATGGCAGCCATCTTTGGTGAGAGAGCACCTGCACCTCAGCACTGACCAGCAGTGGCAAGGCGCCCGGAGACCTAGGTCCAGTAAAAATATGGTGGCAAAAATGAGGCGCAGAAAGGGAAAAAAACAGGGTAAGACCACCCTAGGGCTGACAGGTCTAACACTTATATAAATGTTATGAATGTATTAAGGTGATTAATAAACTAAGAATCTCACTCGTGCAAGCAAGAAATTAGATAAAATTTCATTCAAATTAACTATGAGTCTGTGGTTCTTTAGTTCATTAATAAGTTTGACATTTAACAGGGTTTTAATTGATTGAGCTGGTCTTAATCACCATCAACTTATTCTACTAGTTTGTCCATCGACCAAAGAGCGGAACACCTTGATGTTTAGAACCGACAGGATTAAAATTAAAAGTATATGATGTTTAAGGTATTAATCTGTCAAATTTAACAAGGTATCCCGTTCCTCCAGCAACTCATTTTTCTCCTTGGTGTGTGTAATCCAGTGAACGACTGAGTGTATGATATGCGGTGTTATGGGCCCCACCGTCATATGGTATAGTTGATGTGAATGATTTACCTGGATTCGTGTCCAAAGGAGAAATTTATATTAGCCGCGCTGGATCACCTGCAACTCACACCAGTCTGCAAGCAATGCTGCTGTGCTGTGTCAGATTAGCACCGCTGCTCGTTCAATATACCTCAATCCCGAAGCATAGCAGTTAAGCACCGTTGTAGCAGAACGTCACTCCAGGCTGGTCTGCAAATCATCACGCCAGTCTGCAAGCAATGCTGCGGTATCAGATTAGCGCCGCCGCTCCTTCAATGTACCTCAATCCTTACCGTATCAGCCACTACTGTGCCGACACTGCGATCGCCACACAGCTCTGCGTATGCTACGGTAGCCGCAATCAGTCGGACCGACTGACTCTCCAGCCCCGTGGAAACCAACGCAATCAGGATGCGGGCAGGGGTTGGGTGCTTACTACTGCTTTGGGGGAAAGCTTTGGGGGAAATCTGTGAGCCGTTTTGAGGCGCAGACCGGAAACTTAGAAATGCGCGTGCCTCTCAGCCAATCCTGGCGCTGCTCCAGCAGCGCCAGGATTGGCTTGAGCAGGGGAACTCTCCGCCCATTAGGAGACCGGGGCTGCGGCATGGCAACCCTCGCTCTCCTAAGGGGGAAAGGCTAGTGCGCATGTTCGGGCTGGTCATAAAAATGATCAGCCCAAACCCGAACATGCACACCATTAGTGGCAGTGCACTGTCAATCAAACCCTCTGTGCTTCTGCAGCCCCACCCCCTTCAGCGTCCTCCTGAGTCCTGATTGGATATTAGTGTGTCGTCACGAACGATTCACGAAGAATTTATTTTACGAACGGCCCGGGAAAAAATAATTTATTTTAATTGAAACGAATGGGGCCGTGCGTGTCGCCGGCCCGTGGCATTAGTGGGGCAACGCCCCAGCGCCCCAATGGACGCACTGCCACTGAAAAAAACATGTGCCACAAGTGGATCAATTGGAAATCATTTGAAACAAGTCAGTTGGAATGTCTGCCGAGGGAAAAAAGGTTGGACACGGCCCAGAAGTATGCCAGAATAAGGTTCATTTTATACAGGACGTCATATGTCAATAGCCTCAAAAATTTAAATGTGTTCACAAATGGAGAGATGAAGCTTGTAGGCCATGGTACAGACAATCAGTTCCTCAAGAGAATCAATACAGAACAAGAGGAAAGTATTGTAGTGGAAAACTATTTGGAGAAAAGAAAGTCCAAATATGATACTAGATGGGGAAGAGGTAGGGGCTAAATTAAAACTGTTTTCATTGAGAGGATGTTGAATGTATGGAATAGTCACCAAGCTTTAGACCTTCAGGAATGACACCAGGAATAAACCCCTATTTGACTCAATGATTTAATTAACAACTTGCACTCATCCATCCCTAGAGACCTAGAGGGTCTTCTGGATTGTCAACCTAGAACTGCAAAGGAGAGTTAATTATTCGTGTTTCTGCTGTACAGCATAGGTCCAGGAACCATAAATCTCAAAGGCAACCCATGAATGCATAACTTTTTGGTCCTGGCAAAAACAAAAAAAGCTTAAGTCTTATCTCCCTTGTCCGTCCCTGAGAACACAAGCCATGCACCGGTGACCACGCATGCCACTTCGGATTTCTGTACTCACCTGTTCATTGATGTTCAAGAAGACTTAAGTCATAAATTAACCAAAATGACTCAGAAAGAGTGGCAATTTACACATTCTTGCTTAGGTTAGTAGAACTTGAATCTCAGGGCAGCAAAGTTGACTATTCTAAGGCCTACTCAGGGAGGGGGTTAGGGGAGGCAGTAGAGTTTCAGAATTCAACAAAACACTAAGGGTCAGATTAACAAATGGTTTGTGCTGCCCTTGCGTTGGCAAGCCCCTTAAGTGGGATTTACTAGACTACGCAAAGCCACCTTGCATGACTCTGTGTTGTTTAGTCAATCGAAGGCAATTTAAGGCAGTGCATTTCGCTGCCTTGCGTTAACTTGCAGCAGGGAGGTATTAAATAGGTGGAATTTGGATGGTTATACGCATCCAGCCATGGATTTTGGCGCATTCCCAGAATTACAAAGAGTTGTAAACCTAGGGATGAGTCAAAATGGTAGAATTCCAAGACACAGGTGTAATGTGTGATGCATTCCTCATCTCACATTGAAAAAAGGAAAATGCCTTTATGGATTGTTTATATGCAGGAAGGTGTCCCTTCTTGCACAAAAACAATCTTGCTTGTTAGACAGGCACCCTTGAACCATGGTGCATTGGTGCCTGCGTTAGAGCTTAGCAGCACAGTGTGCTCTGGCGCACGGAGACAGCAGAAAAGCACCATATCTTTGTAAATTTGGCGCATTTCTGATGTCTCCCATTCACACAGCGCAGCAAGTTGCCTTGCACAAAGTCCAGCTGACCAACCCAGACGTGTATTAAGAGACAGGCAGAGGCACTGAATATTTAAAGTATTAAAATGCCAACTTTCTAAAAGTGGCATTTTCAGACTTACAATTTAAAAATAGACTTCACCATAAGTTGTGATTTTAAATTGCGAGTCCAGAGACACCAAACTCCAAATCTCTATCTTTTTCCAATTGGAAATTACACTTGAAAGATGTTTTAAGGCAATCCCAATGCTAACCTATGAGAGAGATAGCCTAGCAGTAGTGAAAACGAATTTAGCAGTTCTTCACTACCAGGACATGAAAAACTCAAACTACATGTCCTAGCTTTTAAATACACTGCACCCTGCCCATAGCGCTGCCTAGGGCCTACCTTAGAGGTGACTTATATGTATTAAAAGGGATGGTTTGGGCCTGGCAAGTAGCTTAACTTGCCAGGTCGAAATGGCAGTTTACACTGCACACACAGACTCTGCAGTGGCAAGCTTGAGCCAATGTTTAAAGGGTTACTGAAGTGGGTGGCACAATCACTACTGCTACTACTGCAGACCCACTAGTAGCATTTAATTTACAGGCCCTGGCATGTATAGTACACTTTACTAGGGACTTATAAGTAAATTAAATATGCCAATTGTGGATAAGCCAATGTTGCCATGTTTTGAGTACAGAGCATATGTACTTTAGCACTGGTTAGCAGTGGTAAAGTGTCCCGAATCCTAAATCCAGCAAAAATGAAGTCAACAAAGCATGAGGTCAGAAGGCAAAAAGTCAGGGAAACCACACTAAGGATGCCAGGTCTAACACATTGGTAAAAGGAAATTGTTCCTCTTTGTGAATAAAAAAGAATAAATTGTTGGGAGCTCAGCAGTAGTCCAGGGAATATTGGTGACCAGTATTTTGTGATCAGTGTTTTGTACACTGTATATTTTGTATACAGAAATCGTGTTTAATATGACCTGGTATCATCAGCATTAGTTGTTTTGTTATTACTCCCTGTTACATTGCTCTCCCACTCTCTAGAATAGTATTTTGTGGGTATCGTGTCTTGTGACTTTAATAATTGAATATTTGTTTTTTTTAAGCTTTGGCACAACTATCTAGACAAAAGATCATCAGAATTTGGTCTTATCAATGTATTTTGCTGATTCATTTGTGACGTCTCCGGCCCCTATGTAAACTACACAGATGCTCTAGCATACACATGCCCTACATTTTGAAACCTTTGGCATACACCAGAGCAGACAAAATTACTAATTAACCATTAGGTGACCCAATATAATTTGTCCCAGTCTGACAACCGTACAACAATCATTACCATAATGGTAGTTGGGATCTTTTGGTATGTGTGTTAAATAGTCATTCCAAGTTAAGTCTTCATGACTAACTACATGATTAACTACATCACTAACTACACCACAACCATACCACACTAAATTACAACATGCTTCATCATATCAGGCCATACTGCCCTCCACTATACAAGATCAAATCACACCACATCATCTAGCACCAAATCTGGCTACATCACATCACACAGCTCCATCTCACACATTATAGCACCCCATAGTGCACTTCACCATATCACACTAACCCTCAGATACAGTAGGAAATTACACTTACTATATCAAATAACAGTGTATATATAATACACCACATAACACCAGATCATATAACCAACACATGAGACCAAACCACTAGTCGTCATACCTTAATACCTTATCCCACCCAACAATTCTGCACAGCACCATAGCTCACATCAAATTATATAATACCAAATCATAACATGACATGACATGCAAGGCAGATCATGAGTAGTCAGACCACCCAAAAATGAGGTTCTGGACTTCCTTGGAAGGAATTCTCATTATATATTGGGAAATTACGTGCCAAGCTCTATTGGCTGCACATGTTTTCGCCATTAAGCTTCTCTTTGCTGCGAAGCACATCAGAATCTATTTTCTGCCCATGCACATAAATGCCTGAGGACTCGACAATGTTGTCTAGTGAGAGGAAAGTGAAGCATTAGATTGCATAGCATGACTTTACTCATGTTGTCTGTGCCTGGTAGAGGAGGAGTCCCCGATCCAATTCTGGGGACATTAGCGAGATCACCCCCTGCCAGATTATAATGGAAGACATACACACATCAATCTCAACTTGACATATCAGCAAAGGTAAAGGCGAGAACTGTAAAAGATGGTGACACTCTCAAAAACACTCTCAGTGAAAAAAGTCATTGGCACAACACACATCTTTCATCACTTCAAACTCATGCAGGTAGGCATTAAGCTACAAAACCAGTGTCCCTTGGAGACACAGTGGTGAGTACCCACAACCAAAAGTTAGCATTGTGTTAGAGAGTGCACATGGAGAAGGTGAACACATATCCTTCTATCCCTACTTTCCGAATTTGGGCTTTATAGTTAATGTGGAAATGTCACATTTTTGTGCTTTCCTCATGGGTCACTGGCTTGCTGGGTCTGCCAGGCCTAAGGATGTTGGATTAGGCTGCTCTGAACTCTTTCTTGGAGTACTGTGCTGACCACTAGTGTACTTTTATCTCTCATTCAGATCCATTTGGGTCAAGCTCTGTCCCAGCACTGCATGTTCTCCATAATTTACAGCAGTGCAGGATTATATTAGGTTCCTCCCAGTGGCAGCCCGTCATTATGGGTGCATGAGCTCTGCCCTCTCCCTTTTCCAGGCATGTTGAGTGTCTGTGAGGCAGAAACAAAGGTCAGCCTGAAAAACACTGACTATGTCAGGATTAGGCAGACGAATGCTTCACATGCTCTAATGCGCTGGTGCCTGATAGCCTCAGCCAAGGTTTGCCTGTGATTTGTTTTCTGGAAATCTTCTCCAGGCAATGGCCTGGGAATGAGTTTTCTACACACTCTGTGACTTAGGACTTAGTCAATGTATCAACAAGAGACATAGAACCCAGTACACTGCAACCTCCTGCAACCCACTGAGCATTACTTGAGTAAAGTGTGCTTTCGGTAACAATTAGTCCTGTAAGACTCACAAGAATACTTAGTGGAACCCAAAGCCTCTTTCATAATGAATAGGCATACTCAAGAACACTACGAGGTTATATTGGGCAAGATAGTAGCCGTGTGAGACGGCCGATGCCAGACGGCAGAATGGTGACATTTGCAGGGGTCGGAGGCCCAGCTTGCCCAGGAGGAGAGCTGCGATGTCTTACTGACCACTGCGCAGCAGGGTCCAGGCAGTCGGGGTCTGTTTGCACACAGGGACACTGAGGCAGAGACCAGCCAAAGTGGTGCTTGGAGCCACATGCCTCACATTCCCAGATGACCACCGGTGCAATGGGCGCTGTTTCCAAGTGCCATGGGGCCTGCCTTGAGGATCAGTGGGCCTGTGCTCCTTTTGCGTTCCCTCTCTGCACCAACCACGGAAAGTGGAGAAGACGGTGTGGCAGTGTGTGGAGCCTCTGAGCCGGGCTGCGCAGGGGTGTGGGGCCCTCTCTTTCCCACAAGGCACTGGGGGCTGCAGCGTGGTGGAGCACACCATGAGCCCAGAAAAGAGTGCCTAGAGAGATTAACTGACCACCTAAGCTGTGAGTGCTCCACACACAGATACTTGTTGGGACATTGAGGGTGCCCCTGTGCTGGAATAGCATTCCCCCTTGCCTCACCTGCCACGTGTGGAGCCTTAACACTGGAGGAGTATATGGAGTGTGACGGGTGCCACAGAAGCTGCGTCTGAAGCCTGAGATAATAGTGCTTCTTGGGCTGCTGTTGGTCTGCCGGTGACTCTGGTGGACTGTGCTGCTCCCAAGGAACCAGGAAAGGTACCACGGTGGTGCTATTGACTCAGCAGGGGCTCACATACACAGCGGTACCAGGAGTGAGGAGAAATGCAAGGGCCAAAGCAAGCAAAAAACACTATGCCACAACACACTCCCCCAGTGACTCCCACTGGAGGCCTGTGTGCATGTGTCAACTGGATGTCCAGTGTCCCGGGGTGCTACTATAAAGACAGCCCCAAGCCTCTTAGGTGGCACCTCACTGATGGTAGACCAGTGCACGAAACATGCGAATCTGATCGGGCTTGGCTACCTCCCACAAGTACTTTATACTCCGGACTGACTGGGATTTTCTCGATGTGCGTCGGCCCGTCAGGTGTTTTCGGAGCTCCCTTACACCCAAATGACTACCTCAAAAGGCAAGAAAGACCACAACCTGCGTGGCATGCTAACACACTCCACCAATCCCTCGTCCAAAGAAGGTCCCATGCCTTCCTGCACCCCAGCGGTTGAAGACAATTGACAAGATGCCACCCCGATTATGTGGGCCTTCCTGGAATCCCACTTCAACTCTCTCAAAGCGGACCTCCAAACAATATAAAGGACTTGCCACAGGAACTACAGGAAATGAGATGCGACCTGGGATCACTATGAAACAGAGTATCTATCCTGGAAGAGAAGAGACTGACTGGGGCAAAGACGTTGAGATCCTCTAACAAGATGTGCTTTGACTACAGGAACACCAAACAGACATGCAAGCTTACACAGAAGACCTTGAAAACAGTTCACGACGGAACAACATTCTCTTGCAGAGGATAGCAACCCGAACTGAGGGCACAGACATTGCGAACTACACAAGGGCCCTATTCCGTTTAGGATCATATTCCGCTGGGAGGGCCAACTGCAGCAGCCCAAGACTATCTCCAAGGCTCGCCGAATCTTGGACCTGAAGCTGGAGGATGGTCAATGTTCAGCCAGCAGGGTCCCCAGGCCGACACCTTCGCGGGCTTCATAATGGCTCAGGCCCTCGAAAACAACTTGCTTGCACTCATATCCAGGGGTGATCACACAGGAGTGCAGGGAGGTCCTGGAAAGACTTTCCCAAGAAACAGGAAGCAGCTCAGACCAGCCCTGAGACTCCTCCCGAGGCAACGCCAGACATCATGCCAAGTTGTGAAAGGCTGGCCTCTTTTCCCCCTGACTCACACAGGAAGCTAGGGATACGCTGAATGGGCTCCTTCATCCACGGATAGGCGTTCTCCAAGTTACTGACCAAGCACCGCTCGATAGACTCAAACTTCTGCTCTCCATTTACTATGGACTTTGCTGTGGTAATACTAGTTTTAGTTTTTGTTGGGAAATGTTTGCGTTTCACACTCTTGACACTAGGCCACCCCCACTGCAGATTGATATTCTACCAGGGCCCGCAACCCATACTTGTAAATGGGGGGGTCTCGACCCCCCCAGCTCAGTGTGAACCCCACGGTCCAACACATCACCATGCACACAGAGAATCTGGTCGGACCCTAATATTGCAGGGGTCCCATTTGGGGGCACATCATACACCATCAGCTATACAGATGATGTGATTCTGATGCTTACAATCCTGTGTCCTCCCTGCCTGCCCTGGTGGCGGAATTGCACCACTTTGGAGCAATCTCAGGGTTCAAGGTCAACCTACAAAATCATAGATACTCAACCTGTCAGTGCCGCAACACCACAAAATACAGCTTAGTACCCAATACCCAATAAAGTGTGGGGGCACACAAATCTCCTACTTGGGAGCCCACCTTGGGCACTCTGTCTCTCAGACTGCTTAGATTAACTCTACTACCAAAACCTCCATGCACAAATACAATACAAATTTATGAGGTGGTCTCATCTACGCCTCTCCTGGCTGGGCAGGGTGGCAGCCATAAAAATGATTATACTGCCCAAGATCTGTGCACATTTCAAGCCTCCCCGTTGGGACCCCCCATAACTCCCTGCCAACACTGCTGCTGCAAATCAATAAATACATAACGGACAGGAAGAAGCTGTGCATGCAAAGGCAGCTCACCTATAGATCCACTATAGGAGGGGCCTTGGAATCCCTCACATTACCCAATTCCTCCAGGCCGCCCAAATCTGGTTCTTGGTGGAATGGGGTAAAGCCTCCTCCAAAAAACGTTGGTGTTTCATGGACCAAACAGGGGCCGGTACATACATATGGAAAGACCCTTGGTTGCCACAAAATCATAGGGCATGGGGCTTGTATTCCGCCCCCATCACTGGAACCATCCTAAGAGTGTGAGACAAGGTTGTGGCATGCAAAGGTTAACTATCTCTCCCCATAACCTGTATTCTCCCCAATCTGGACTTCACCTCCTGTCTGCCGATGGATCACTTTTCCTGGTGGCAAGAGGGAGGTTGTAAGCATATAGGCTGCTATTTGATGCAGATGGAGTTATCCCCTTTAATAGCCTGAAGAAAGACTACAATCTCAATGAAGCTGACCGTATCCACTATTAACATAATCAGGCACGGGTGACACTCCTCTGTCAAACCCAATGCACACAGGCCACTGACACACTTTGAGAAGTGGATCCTCCTTAAGCCCAGTGATAGGTGCCTCATCACAGAACTATGCACCCTCTTGGCTCCTCTCCTACCACAAGACAAAAGTGATAGGAAAGGGATTTGAACTAGGAAGCACATTTACACCTAAGGTGTGGGAAGATATCTTCTATTGGTCAAAACACACATAGTACAGAGCATCTAGCACTGCAACTGCTTTTAAGATAGCTTTGTACTGGTATTTGACATCAGCCTGGGTCCACAAATGGAACCCTGATTGGAAACGCGATGCTGGAGGGGTTATGGGAATACAGGCACTCTACTGCACTTGCTATGGGATTGGTCAAAGCTGGTCTGGTACTGGTGAAAAGTGCTAGAAGCTGTTGAGTCAGCCGTTGATACACAAATCCTGGGCTTTCCCGTGTACACCTTGTTGAGCCTACCAATCCGCTTGACATATCCTCTGAAATCCATGAGAGGGCAACAGATGGCTCTCACTCTCTGCACGAATAGGGTTACAGAGCACAAAACTTGGCTACAAAAATGATGGTTTGTACTGGGCTTGGAGAAGCTGTCACTTGTAAGAGGGCTTAAGCTAGACATCTATCAAGAATTGTGGGCTCCTTACAAACTGACCTGCCCCAAATATCTTAAATAACTACATCTGATTCATGACTCCCCAGCCTGTTTGATGGCCACAGACTAATAAATAATGTGGTGTTTGCTATTTACTTTATGAAAGCTTAGGAGTGTGGAAGGTTGGGGGTGGTTTGTGTTTAAAGTTTCCTTTTTTCTGGTCACACTAAGCTTGCGCACTGCCGGCCTCTGGGTTGTGGGCGATTGCACTGTGTATTGATTATGTGATTGTTGATATCTGGAAAACCAATAAAAAGAATTGATCCGGGGGCGTGGCCGGCAGCCGATGAAGATGGCCGCTGCCTAGGAGAGCTCCGGACCTCCGGAGGCCAAAATTCAAATCCGATAACTTTATCTGCACCCTAACCCAGCTACAACCAGCAGCGGGAACGTCGGAGCCCCTCCTGCATCTACTGGGCTGGCCGCCGTGTTCAACCTCGCTGCCCCGACGGGATTCTGCCGTGCTGCGCGGGGCGCAGCCTGGTGATACGCTGCGACCGGGGCTTCAAGTAGGGGCACTACCCGGCGGACACTCCCGGCATCGAGCACTCGGCGCTGCCAAGAGGCAAAATGCGCCCGAGCTGTCCCTCGACATAAAGGCCCCCCCCGGGGCTCCAAGGACACTCCTTTCTCCTCTGGCCGCGTGACGGGACCCGCGAGGAGTGAGACGGGGGAGGACCCAACAGCCACGTATACCAACAACCGGGGAGGCAAGCCTGCATCGGCGCCCGCACTGGGGTAGGTACGCACGCTGGGACGGCGGCATGTTGGCGGGGAGGCCTCCCGCAGCACCTGGGAGCGGCAGGCGCCTCGGCAAACTTGTGGCCTGAACGTAACAACCCACCGGGGGCCACATTACACGTAGTGGGGACCGGAGGCACATATAATCACAGTGCAGCGGCGTGGCCTCCAGAGCGCCTGGATCCAACAGGGGCCTACATCACGGCGGGTCGGAGTGGGGCCACAAAAGACAACCAACCCACTAAAAGGGACACGAGCAGACACTGAAACCACACATTTGCAGGGGCCTTGTGCGTCCAATTACTGTGAAGCCGAGGAGGCCCCATCCTCTCCTCCCAAAGCCTGCGAACCAGCCTGCTTCAGGGGCTCCTGTGTGCGGAAACCGCAGATCACCCAGGGGGTGCCAATCTACAAACTCCACGGCAAGACCAGTAAGCAGCCCACATTATTGGCCCCACAATGGAAACGCAGTGGCATCCACCGGCTGGTAGGAAACCCGACAGGCCGCGTGCGCCACGAGGTAGCACAGGCAGGCGGCGGTGAGTACTACCACCGGGCGGCCGGCGACCACAGGTCATAGCTGCAGAGCAGGACGCAATGGGGGGCCGTGGCCAGCGAGTGACCCACCAAAACAAACTCGAGAAGTATGCTTTCTCCAAATCGGACAAAGATCCGCAAGACCGTGCCGATGCTGACACAGCAGCAACCAAAGAGCCCGCAACAGGGAAAGAGGTCACGCTACAGGATATTATGGCTACCCTCAACAAGGTACACACCTCTCTGGAGTCCCGTATAGATACCGTTACCACTGAACTCTCACTTATCCGTGTGGACCTCAGAAACCTCAGCTCCCGGGTGACGGTGGTGGAAACGACGACAACTGCTTTAAGTACAGACACAACCACCCTGAAGAAACAAATGAAATAGACAACAGAACCATGGCGGCAAAGCTCGATGATTATGAAGGTCGCTCCCGACGCAATAACGTGCGAATCGTGGGAGTACCGGAGGGAACGGGGGGCCCTGCAGTGGTCCTCTTTGTGGAGGACCTGATCAAGAACCATCTGCAACCCAGGGGACTCTCCAATTATTTTTCGGTCGAGCGAGCCCACCGTGTCCCCGGGGGCAGACCTGGGCCGGGAGCGCCCCCTCGGCCCATAGTAGCACGTATTTTCAACTTTCGTGATCGAGACCTCATCCTCCAGACGGCAAGAGCGGCCCCCCCGATCCGCTATCAGCAAAGCACGATCTCTTTCTTCCCAGACTACACAGCGGCTGTGGCTAAACAGCGACGGAACTTCATAGCTGTGAAGCAGGAACTCAGGAATCGCGAACTTAAATACTTTATGTTGTTCCCTGCGAAACTAAGAGTGGAGGCGGATGGGAAGACGTGGTTCTTCACCACTCCGGATGAAGCACAGGATTGGTTGGAGGGATGGCGACAGGTCCCACACCGTGGTAAGCCCAGATGAAACGCCGTTCGTGACACAACAAGATCACAATCCCTGGACCGGATGGGTGGCTCGCCGGAGTCGGAGATCAGGCCCAAAGAGAACTGAATAGACATATTCGGTACCCTCTGAGGAGGTGCTGATGCACTGGGACCCATTCCACAGTCCGGATATGGCACTGAGTGAAGAATCACGATGCTGCGATCCTGACCTGTATGGGGAGGGGGCTGTAAGCTCCTACAATGACCCACTGAGACAGTGACTTATCCAGGGTCGGTCACTAGTAGCCCCCCGCCAGACTTTGTATGGACATGGGGTTTCCGACATCTTATTATGCTTACCTAAATGAAGCTGGGAGGGCAATTCTGTCTACGAGAAGGCCCCCGTGGGGGTAGCCCGGGAGCTCTCTCTCCCCCCTACAGAGGTACCGGGTAATAGGAAATAGGCACTCTGCAAAGTTGGGGTGGCGGGTAGTTCTAAAACCGTGTTGCAGGGAGGCAGAGAGGGGGAGGGTAGGAGGGTTTCTTGGGGAAGTTCTGACTTATTTGTTTTTTGTTTTTATATGTTATATGGCACACCGAAGATCCACCCATGTTGTTCGTGCAGTGCTGCAAAACAATCTCGACCGTATAGCGTACGCCTCCAACACTATCCATGACGACGCCCCCTGATCCCACCACACCTGTGACACCTCACGCACATCATCTACCTATCATATCCTGGAACGTTAACAGTCTCCGGGATAAGCTCAAGCGCGGACTGGTCCTACAATATCTAAAGTGTAAGGCACCAGCAATAACCCTACTGCAAGAGACCCATTTAACAGGGATGGCTTGCAAAGCACTAGACAGGTGGGGTTTCAAACTAGCGGTACACTCAGAGTTTACATCTGGTTCACGGCGGGTGGGAATCCTTCTAAAAAAACAATACCCTATTGTCATCAAACATACATACACAGACGACCAGGGCCGTTTCGCGGCACTGTCGTGTCAATGGGAAGGTCGGATGGTCAACATACTGTCCGTCTATGTCCCTCCGACTTCCTACTTCAGCTCCCACAGGGCAATTTAATTATAGGAGGCGATTTCAATGCTACATTGGATGATACTCTAGATCGTACGCCCCCTCGGCAACAACACCGGACACACTCTCAAACGTTCAAAAGACCAAAGCCTCGTTCTAAGCCAATTCAATCTCATCGAGCTCCAACCCCTCCAAAACCATTTTTTCTCTTATGAAAGATATGTTAAAATCTCTGACAGGAACCAATGACACCATATCTTCCAACACTCAATGTGATTCATTGGCAAGGTACTTCATTAATAAGGTAGAATGTATTTACAACGCACTAGATATGAGGCGGAGTGCCTCTGAACCCATGGTGACCCCTACCTTAAGTGCGCCCCCTTACTCCCTACAAATTCTGCCACCCATGTCTCCTGAAGATTTAGCTGTCCTGGCAGCTAAAGTCAAATCAGGCTCTCCTGATGATCCTATAAAACCGGAAATCTTTCGGAAATTCTATAACTGCCTTATGATTGAGGGCTGGGAATTCATCAATGGTTCGCTCCTGGCGGCAGTGATTCCTAAGTCATGGAAGCATGCCAAAGTACGTTCCATTGCTGAAAAAGCCCACACTAGACACATCTTTGCCATCTTTGCCAGAGAATTTTCGACCAATCTCTCTGCTTCCTTACCTGGCCAAGATTATGGAGTCCCATGTCAACATCACTCTGACCAAATATCTGGAGGCTAATCAGATTCTAGACAAATCTCAGAATGGGTTCCGATCCAAACACAGCACGGAATCAGCCCTTTTGGCAGTCACAGAGCAGCTGTGGGCCACACTAGATGAGGGGAATACTTCGGCACTATTTCTACTCGATCTTAGTGCGGCCTTTGACATGGTCTCCCATAAGATTCTTCTCCAATGGCTAGAGGAGGCCCTTTCTCTTCACTGTTCTCGTGAAGTTGGGGTTCGGACCAAAATTCTGTTCCTGGGTAAGGCTGCTGTACACTACTCCACTGGCCCACGTAGTGGCCAATGGGCATAGATCTAGAGAGTTCCCACTGCACCGAGGCACGAGACAGGGCTGCCCGCTGTCACCACTTCTCTTCGCCCTCGTACTGGAGCCTCTGGCGGTCTGGGTGCGTGAGGACCCTGTCATCCGCGGGCTTCGATGGACTGATGGATGTGAGGATCGAATATCCTTATATGCGGACAATGTCCTCCTCTATATGGCCTCTCTCAGACGCTTCCTGTCTCGCATGTTAGACATCTGTGGTTCATATGGACGATACTCAGGGTAACGATTAATTGGACAAAATCAGTGCTTTATGTCCTGAAGGGTCCCCCACCAACACTCCCGGCTGGCTGCGACGTAACAATTGTCGAGGACACTTTCAAATATCTGGGGATTCATATCACCCATGACCTGGAGGTCTTTATGACTCTGAATCTCCATGCCCCCTGAAACGGCTGCAAAGAGATACCAAGCACTGGCAGTCGTTGCCACTGTCGCTCCTGAGGAAGGCAGCACTTTTCAAAATGATGGCGCTCCCAAGGTTCCTCTACACCCTTCAAAATGCACCTTTCTTGGTCCCCCAGTCCTATTTCCAGGCCATAGAGGCAGAAGTCACTAAACTCCTTTGGGATAATAAACCAGCTCGCATAGCTATGACGAAACTGTATCGCACCTGTTATGATGGGGCCATCGCACTCCCGAACAACAAATATACTATTGGGCCTCCCAATTGATAGTGATGCATGTCCCACACACGGACTCAGCTT
Source organism: Calotriton arnoldi (assembly GCA_963921515.1). NCBI lineage: Eukaryota > Metazoa > Chordata > Amphibia > Caudata > Salamandridae > Calotriton > Calotriton arnoldi. Next base: position 747,972 of record CAWUFW010009225.1, read on the forward strand.
ACATCCTCGACCGATCAGAATTGGGAGAGGATGGGCTATATTGGGCGCTCTATAACAAGACCCGGGCCCTAATGGGCCCCATGAACCACACCCTCCAGGTATGGAATATGGTGCAAAAAAACCTAGGATGGCACACAAAATCACACAAGCAACGCCCTTCTGGGTCACGGACAGGCTGGGAAGATTGGGTAAAAGCAAAGGCTTTCATCATTGGGACAATATCGGAATATCCAAGGTTGGTGATCTTTGGGTGCGGGGAAAGGTGATCCCATTTACACAGCTCCAGGACCAGTATGAGATGGCACCAACGGAGCAATTCCGCTACCGCCAGATCAGACACGCCCTAGAGGCGGTAATTCCCCCTGACACCACTCTACCCGAGGCCTCTCCGTTAGAGGACAGGCTACTGACGGACCATATGGATAAGAAAGCAATCTCGATGACCTATCGGAAGATTATTAACAACATGCCAGACCCCGTGCAGAAGCTCAGAGACAAGTGGCGGGCGGACCTGGGAGAGTTAGATGATACTGATTGGCAGGAGGCACTAGCGTCACCTAGAGAAGTAGCAATTTCATCCAAACTACGCCTCGTGCAGCTCAAGATCTTCCATAGAATCTACTACACTAGAACTACTCTTTATAAGATTGGGAAAGCTGACACCCAGCTCTGCCTGCGGCAATGTGGGGCGGTTGGTACATTCTTTCACACGCTGTGGGTCTGCCCTGTAATAATGTTGTATTGGAAGTCAGTCATGTCCATCATCACGAGGGTGAGTGGGAATCTAGTCCCTACAGAGCCCAAATGCTGTTTTCTCAATATCTGGGAAGCAACAGACCTCAACTCGACGTTACAGGCCTGGGCGACCCTGGGTATGATGTTGGCCAAAAGGAATATTGCTAAACGCTGGGGTGTGGCCTCCGCCCCCACACTAGCGGAGTGGTGCAGGGATATGGACACGGCCATGGTGGCGGAAAAGACCGTATACGTGCACAGGGGCTGTCCCAAAAAATGGATGAGAAAATGGGGAGGCTGGAACTCCTACAGGGGGGATATCTGTGAATTGCCAATAGTGACCCGAGAATTGGAATAAAGTAATGTAATTGACACTAATGTCTGTAACAATGTACATGCATGCGGCAAGCTGCGAACAATGATGTATGGTAAATAGCAACAACAAGGAATATATACTGTGTGGACCGTAAATACACTATTTGATATGTACAAAGAAGTGATGTTTGTGCCATTTACGATTAAATAAATTAAAAAGTAAAAAAATAAATAAAAAAGAATTGATCCAAGAAAACTAGGAATATATTTTCAGGATTTATTAAAATTAAAATCCTATTCTAGTTCACACAATATGAATAGCTACTTAGAAAAATAAACAAGACAGTCTCAATGAATAGGACACTTTACTCCGCACGCATTTACAACGCGTGCCATTACCCTGCGCTTTTTACTCCACAAAGACTTTTACAACGCAGGGCTTTACAACACAATTCATTACAACGCATTGTCCATTACAATGCAATTTACTATTCTAACTCCATCGGGGGTTATAATGAGGAATGCGTTGTAATGGTTTGTGGTGTAAAGCCCTGTGTTGTAAAAGTTTTTGCGGAGTAAAAAATGCGGGGTAATGACATGCATTGTAACGCATGCGTTGTAAAGGATGTTTCCCAGTCTGAATGATAGTTGTCAATTGAAAGAACAAGAGAAAATATTGTAACATTATTAAAGTAGCTTAGGGTTTCTCTACATTGGTAACTGGGAACCCTCCATTCTCTTGACTAACTAAGCTGATCTGAGCACCAAAAGGGGCCTACTCAAGTCTCATAGATGTCCCACTTTCACATACCTTTTCTGAACAATAGAAGCAGTGTTCAATAAAGACACAGCAGCTGTTGTACTTGTCTCCATGACTCAACAGCTATGTTGTGCTCGAGCAGGCAAATCAGCTTATTGAAGGACTTAATGTGTCTTTTCTGTAGCCGTCAGCAAGGAAATTTGTTTACAGCTACTGCATGACGCTCAGTCTGAAGTTCCTAAATCGAAGATCCTGTCTACAATGCTTCACTCTAGTTTATATGCTCTGTCTAAACATTGTTGATTGTTTTCAAAATATTCAATTGATAATGGAGCCCCTCTGGCTTTTCACCTACCTGTTTTCTGTGAAACATTACTTACTGTTTAAAAACAATAACTGAGAAATCAAAATAAAAATTTCTATGAAGCCTTGTTCATTATTTAAATGCAATAAATAGAAAAGCAATTCAAACCGTGTGAATATAACTATAAATATATTCAAGCAAGGGGAATTATCATGTTGTAATGAATCAAATACCTCAATGACATAATTAATTGTGCATTTCTATTTCAAGCATACTCCTAAATAAATTCACATGTATAATCCAAAAGAAGGATCCCTAAAATAAAAAAATATATGAAGATTATATCATTAGGCTGAAGATCTCACAGCCGTGAGAGAACTGACATTGACCTGGCAAATACCTTAGAAAATCCTCCACTTCATGACAAGACGGACCGTCACTGATAGAGTCAGTCCTGGGCACTTCTGATTTTGCCCAGAAGTACCCAGGACTGACTGTCTTTATCAGAGTATATGAATGGATGGCTATGAGTAGTTTTGGTTGTGGATGGGTGTCAGTATATGTGTGCACTTGTGAGTGGATAGGTGGAAGTGGGTTTGCACGTGTGCCTCCCCACACTGGTTCTTCCCACAAAAATTAAGAGTTTAAACGTAATTCAATGCATTGACATACACAGATTGCTTACAGTCAAGACATGCCACTGCGATTTCCAGGGTACTGCCATCATCGTCATGCCCTCTTCAGTGTACACACTGTGCCCATAAGAGGCAAAGCACAGAGACCTCAAAAAAGTCCCAGGTCCATGCAAGACTAGTGCGAGAAATCATCCTTTTTGACCTGTTCACCCCATTCTTTGACTGATACTGGTGGTAACGGACTCTGACTTTGCCTTGGACTCTGCTAACCAAGCCCAGGGCCAGTGCTCTGATGAAAAGTGTATATGGTAATTAGGTATAATTACAATTGGCAATGACAGACCCCTGTAAGTCCCTAGCATATATTAAGGCAAGGGGGATTCAAAATACCTATATGTTCTTAGTATATAATAGGGCAGGGGGTTTAGAGGCCCAGTAGATTTCCTGCACTGGAGTGTGCACTACTGTGTTGCCTGCTGTCATTTTTAAAGGCAGCCCTGCTTTGCAGACTGTCTTTAAAAGTAAATTATATGCAAATTCGATTTTGGAATTAAAGTTGCTTCCAAAATGGTAATCTACCTTATTTTTGCATATACGTCACCCCCCCAAGGTCTCCCCTGGGAGCCCCAGGGATGGGGTGCCATTTACCTGTAAGCAGTGGCATTATAAAAGATGCTTTAAATGCCCTGGTGAGGGAAAAACTGCCAACTGCTACTCCAAAGACTCCAAGATGTCGGGATTGAAGGGCCTTCCCTGGCCTGGTTCCAGGACTTCCTTGAAAGATAGAATGTAGTGCGTCTCGCTGGGTTCCTTCAAAGCCAAGCCCAGGTGGGTTGATAAAGGGGTCCCTCAAGGGTCATGTCTGAGGCCCACGTTGTTTAACATTTATGTGGCTCCCATTTCAAAAGTTATCAGAGCATATGGGATTGAGATCCTGTCATATGCAGGCGATTCTCAGCTGGTTTTATCCTTTGACAAGGATTTTGACAAAGTAAAGAGCCGCTTCTTGGAGGACACGAAGGCGATTATTAAGCGGATGTCAGATCATTTCCTACAGCTGAACCCAGGGAAAATGGAGATTACTCTGTTTGGGAAAGCTCAAACCCTGTGGACCCCAGACTGGTGGCCACCAGAGTTAGGCAAGGCCCCCATCCCTAGCAAGGCAGTAAAAAACTAGGAATCTAGTTAGATCAGGAACTTAACATGAAAGATTAAGTCCAATCTACAACGAGCACTTGTTTCTACATGCTGCATCTACTGAAGAAAGTCTTTCCATTTCTTCCATTATTTGCTAGGAACACCTTGTTACAGGCTCTTGTCGTGAGTTGACTGGACTACAGCAACACGTTACTTGCCTCTGCAAATGTGTCTCTATTGTTGAAACTACAGGTGGTGCAAAATATAGCAGCGCGGTTGATTTGTAATCAACCACACAGATCAGCTTCTGCTTCCCTCCTAAAATCCCTTCACTGGCTGCCAGTAAAGAACAGGATAATATTCAAAATATGCTGCCTAACCTATAAAGCCCGGCTGGGCAAGGGCCCGAGTATCTTTGTAAGAGGCTCCAACGATATCACCCTGCTAGGAACCACTGATAGTACCCTGCATTCAACGATCCAGATGCGGTGGAAGATCTTTCTACTATCTGGCTTCTACCCTTTGGAACAAATTGCCATTTCATGTCAGAACCAGCCCTGACTACAATAAATTTAGGAAAGCACTAAAAAGGCTCTGTTTTAACCCAGTTTCAACTTGTTGCACTGGAATCACTGACATAATATCGACAGACACTATATCGACCTACCATAATATCGGGACAAAAATATCAAATACACTAATATCGACACACTATACTTATTTAAATAAATACACAAATATCGAGACCAAAATATCGTCATACACTTACATCGATATCAGTATTATCGAACACAAAAATATCGTTATAAGAAATATCGAACATGTTTAAAAAAGATACAAGGCGTCAATAATATCGATAACCACAATATAGACACTAATAATATCGTTAGAAAAATTATATCGACATGTTAAAAACATTTATAAACATATAAACTTACCCCAAATAATATATAATTATAAATAAACACACACAACATACAAAAGAAATCAATTAAAAATGTTTTAAAGACATTTAAAAATATTACCATAAAATATATTAAATACACACAATTAATTACTATTTAAAATATTATACCTAAATAAAAAGCACATATTATTTATCATCGAAAACAATATAATTCACATATAATATGATAAACCACTTTAAAATAAAAAAATGCAATAACTGAAACTTAATTATCGTTTTCCATATATGGAAAGCAACCACCAAATCAATTAAAACAATAAATATCAACCAATGAAGTACACACACTATTAAAATAAACCAATGAAATTAAAACAACAATTAATTAAACACTATATAAACACACAAAAATTAAGCATTATTTTACACTTCAAACAAAAAAGAAAGAAAAAGGAGAAACTCTGCCGGATTGCTGCCAGAACACTGGACTACATTATAGAAAACTGTTTCTTGCTCCACAAACTAAGTAAAATAACATTTAGAAACTAATACTACTGCTAATCTTCTAAAAGCATTATTTTTAGATACAAAATAATTAATATATGTTTTTTAAATTTATATCTCCTCTACAGATAATTCAAAAAATATTTAAACACATACATAACACTGTGAAAAATCGAGTTGCAAATAATTTAAGTATCAAACCGAAATAAATTAAAACAGTTTGGTAAAATACCCAACAGGAGTCCAAGTTAATCCCAAACCACCCCTCCCCCCTTAATACACAGTTAAACAAAATTATTAAAATTACTTTTTTTTACCAACAGGAATCTCAGCAAGAAAACCAAAGGCAAACAGTAAAGAAAACCCATCAGCATTGAAAACGACTTCAAATTCAACATTGTAAGTATAAAACTGACAATGTATATATTTCAGAAAATAAAACAGTACAGGAATATTTATAGCAATTTTTCTATACATTTTTCTTAGCATTTAAAACATCACAATGACTGAAGGCGCCCAATTCATAACTTCACAAAAAGGAAAATTTTTACTATGTTATATGGGGTATGTGTACACCTAAGAAAAGCAAACAGGAGACAAAGTCAACTGGAAATGTAGTAAATACTATTCTAATAAATGTTATGGGAGGGCTAAAACAAAGGAAACAACTGTACTATATGTTAGGGAGCATAACCACCCCCCTAACGTTGCTGAAATTGAAGTTAGAAATGCTTTAGATTATATAAAAGAAGCTAGCACTAGATCAGAAAAGTCTACAACAGAAATACTTAAAGAAATGCTCCCCAAAATCTCACAACATGCAACTGGCCAAATGCCCTCCATCTCGTCCCTAAAAAGAACAATAGCTAGAACTAAAAAAGCTACTACCACCACCACACCTGTCCCCAAACCTTTTGCAGAAGTAGAAATTCCCCCAGAACTCACAATTACCCATAATGAAGAACAATTTCTTCTTTATGATAACAAATCAACAGACAAAAGAATAATATTATTTGGAACTGCTACTAATTTACAAAAACTTCAAACCTGTGACACTTGGATAATGGACGGGACTTTTAAAATATGCCCCAAACCATTTTATCAGTTATATGCTATACATGCACTTTATCAAAACACAAACATCCCTTTTCTATATGCTTTATTTCCAAATAAGCAAAACTCCACCTATATTGAACTATTAACAAAAATTAAACAAGAAACCAATAATTATTTTTCCCCAAAAATAATCATTGACTTTGAACAGTCAATGATACAAGCAATACTAAAAACCTACCCTCACACAGCAATTCAGGGTTGCTATTATCATTTTAATCAATATATTTGGAGACACCTCCAAACATCCACACTAAGGGCCCGATTCTGATGCGGTTAGGAAGGCCTCCTAACGGCATTTGCTCCTTCCGAATCGGATCGGGAACGTGTCTTCCCGACCGAGGGCCAGATTATGATGCGGTTAGGAACATAGGCTCCCATAGAAGTCAATGGGACTCCAACCAAATCGTATCTGGAAGCATCCGGTTGCATCATACTCGGTCGGTCGGACTCTCCCGATCCAAGTCGGTCGGAAACCATTTTTAAACCGATTCGATCGGGAAGATTTCCTAACCGCATCAGAATCGGGCCCTATGTATTGAATATGCAACAAATAGCTCCTTTGCATATCAAATTAAAAAACTTATAACACTGGCATACGTCCCAGTTACTGACGTAGCTGAACACTACAATTTACTAATTGAAAGTGCATACTACCAACAAAATGAGCAAAAACTAAGGGGCTGATTACGATGGAGGCACATCTGCGGTGCTAGCGGTAGCGGAAAATGTCCTTTTCCGCACTCCAGCAGCCGTCCTCGCGTCCGCCATATTACGATGGGCAAACATAGCCCATTTTCCGTCCGATGCGGAGTTACGTGAACTGCCAGAAATTTCCGCCTGCAACCGTGGCGGAGGGAGCCAATAGAGACACACCGCCGTGCAGAATGACGTCCCGTCCGCCGTACAAATTACGATGCCGCAAACAGCCCATCACACCGCAGCAGAGAATCCACCCACCCGGAGACAGCGGAAGCACTACAGCAGAGAGCGAAACTCGACTCCCGGTCCCCTCCACGCGGTCCTGACCGCTATGGATCCAGCTCTTCAAGCCTTTCCACTGCTGTACCTCCTCCACTACCAGCAAATAATACAACGTCGCGGACAACGCCGCAGGTATGCAAATACACAACTCCGCATACAACCACAACACACAACTCCTGTGCTGACATACGGTTCCTGTCCACATCAGACACTCTGGTGGGGACAGGAACATATCCCCCAGTGTACCCACACATGTCCTACCTGCTAGAAACCCACACCTTCGCATCCGGGTCACCCATCAACCGCGAAATCACTGCAATGTCCCGGGAAAGTCACCGCAGCGGTGAAGACGCGGGAAAACCTGTGCACAATGTAGTAGGCGGGGCCGGCGCCAGGCATGGGCAGTCTGGCCAGATTCACAGGGCTCCACCTTCACCCTTCCCACAGTACGCATCACACACCACATGCTGTGTGCCCCTCCTGTGCCCCCCCTGCACAATTAATCAGCCAGGTGTAGCCAGACCTCGCACCTCACACATCAAAGGACAAGGGAGATTGACTGGGAAGGTGGGGTGAAGAGGAACACCCTGCACAGAAGCTCAGGGGCTGGACAACCCTCCTCCTCACACCTACCTTCCACTCATGTGAATCAAACTGAGTATAATTACAAAATGAAATGAAGACTCACACTGCATATGAACATCCACTGAACTGTTCAAACTGCCTGTCAAGTCACTCAGAAACACCCCACACTGACACCCAGCCACATACTCATACCATAGGTCAGCAGCAATGGAGGACTATAAATGGGCCAGCCAAAAGTGAAGTGGACAGTGCTGGAAAACCATGGAGCAAGCCACATAGCATGTGTACATCACATGCAAGAGAAGGAACATATCACATCACCCTTAGGCCATCAAATCAGACATGGGTGGCACAGTGAGTGAAATTAAACCAAAGTGACCTCTGTGCAACAACTCAGGGATACATGAAGGCAAGCCAAGCATAGGCACAGGAATGATAGGAAGTGTCTGAAGTCATACAGTGACCAGCCACACATCTGTGCCAACTTACTTGACATGTGTATGCCATCAGCACAACACACATGGCTCATTGTCACACTCCCTGACTGTCAAACACAAGTAGGACCTACACACATGCCCCTCATCTACCCATCTCACACCTGCAACACTCAACACCTGTGAGAAACACACAGAATGGTGCAAATGATGTCCTGTGAGGTCACTGACAACCAATCACACACCCTGTGGTGCATCTACAAATATCAGACTCACACTCAGGGATGCCTGAACCAATGCTGACACAAAAACAATAGCCAAACACAAATCTCACAAACAACATCCACAGAAGTCCAACAAGCCCAGACATGTGCAGCCAAACAGTGGAAAGGCAATGTGACCCTAGACAGAACAGGAATACACAACATTGTCACTCTGGACCAATGCACAGACACCATACCCCAACACAAACAAGAATTGCATCATCAAAAGCCAATCATGAACACTAACTGGGATCAATGTGACAAATCAGCTATAACACACATACACACCACACCAGTCATCAAGTGAACATGGTGTCATAGTGTACCACAAGCATGCACATGCACAATCCTGACAAGTGACAGGTCACAAATAGGAGGACAAACCACCATTGTGCACTCAAAACAAGCTCATGAACAAGAATCCACATTGCTGCATGTGACAGACACATAAGTAATGCACACTACACATGCAACACACATCTGAATGTATCACAATACACAAACTACTCACACACAATGTCATGCAAATAGAACATCACACACACACATTGCACCTGTCAGTAGAAAGAGCCAACACAGGCCAAACACTGCATACATCTACAACAAAAACACAACAGATGCACATACCAATCCATCACATAGCAAACTCAGCTGAACATCAGGGGGATGCACACCAGGCAAGTACAAGGCAACATACACTGACAGCACTGCATGCACACCAAGCAGTGTGTGCACACCAACCAAACCAGTAGCACACATATCTGAGTGCCACACCATGAACTCCCACAACACAAATCATCACAGAACAAACATAACCTCACACCCAGGAAGGGTAGCAGTACCTCAGCAAACACACATACAGCTTACCCATCACCCACAGATGCACAACTCAGGGAAACCCAGATGCAAACAACATGACTAGAGAACTGTGCCGCTCAAACATTTGCACTGCACATGAGCAACCATGACTGCAAAATAGTAGAAGAGAACAACACATAAATAATTGTGAAACTGTCCTCAATGTCACATTGGTCCTGTACACAGATCATCCTCCCACAGTATACTGTCACCCTATGAAGTGGTGGGGAGGCTCACACACTGGCAAGCCATGGGGTGGAAGACATGAGATTGAAGTGGAGTGTACTTCAGTAGTGGACAGGTGAGGAGTGTACAGTACACAAACACATAGAGGAGTTACTCACAATGTGTGGGCATCATAAGCACATATAGGGGATGGCATGACTCCACATACCACATACCATACTGGAGCCAAAAATGGGTCAAGTGACAGCAATGCATGAGAAAACTCACAAATAATGTCAGTGTGGCTGAGCAGGTCTGCACAGTGAGCACAAACAGTAACAAGACACATGGCTGATCAACAAAACACAACACAGACTTGGCAGTCACACACTCTGCATACTCACAACTGGCAGCGACAACAAGTAGGTGTCCCCCAGGAGTGCAAGGACACAACAACACACTGCACAGTGCCCAACCTACAACTCCTACATGTGCCCACAATCTGAAGCACATGGCTGACAATTTAAACAAACAGGCACTCATTACCTGGATCATACATGTGTGCAGTTGGCATTGCAGGGGCACACACACATCAACACTACTGACAATGCAGCCCATTCACACTGTATGACCACTCAAGTTCACAAATTCAAATGTACCCATGTGACTAGGAAGACAGGCCTACACAAGATGACCACACATCAACACTGCTGTTCACACATCAAGAAAGATCACACAGATATGATGGACCCTGGCCAGCCCACAAGTAATCCTGTGGATAGAATTCACCTCTGTTGTGGTATTGCATCATAACATGACATGTGTACAATTTAGCAAACCTGACCATAGAATGATTAGGATAACAGTAGATCATCACAAAGAACCATCATTGCACCCTCAAGCCTCAGAGTCAAGAAGAACTAAAGTGCCTGTCACCTCTGGCAAACTCTGAAAAAGTAAAACAAGCAATTGGCAATGTTAAAGTGGCATACAGAGCATGTGTCACATGAAACCATACCCATACATAAAACCTTTTATTTAGCAAGGACATTGACAAAGCAGACAACAGGAGTAACTGTCTTTATTACATAATACACAGATGGGCATCAAAAGTAGAAAACAGCAAGACCATTGGCCAGTCCATAGTTCAAAGTATGTACATGTGTGCATGAGAAACTGCACAGGGAATGGGCATCCAAAGTGACAAACAGCAAGGCCATTGGCCAGTCCATAATTGAAAGTATGTACATGTGTGCATGAGAAACTGCACAGGGAATGGGCATCCAACGTGACAGATAGCAAGGCCATTGGCCAGTCCATAGTTCAAAGTATGTACATGTGTGCATGAGAAACTGCACAGGGAATGGGTAACACCGTACACTGCCATGGGAATCACCACAGCTCCGGGGATACAAATGGGCAGTCCAGGCACCGCTGTTGGAGAGATGGGTTTGGGAGGGGGACTTTGCCTCAGACTTGGCTGTCAGTTGAACTGGGAGGTGGCTGATTGTCGGGGCCAGTTGGCGGACTGGACCTGGGAGAGAGAGGACCAGCTGAGGTAGAGGCATCAGTGGCTGTGGGAGCCTGAGGGCTGCTTGGACCTGGTGGCATGGTGGCACAGGGAGGCGGAGACATGCTGCCGTGAGACACAGTGTGTGAGGGTGAATGTGGAGGGCTGGGTCTCCACTTCTTGGGCATTCGATAGGCAAGAATTGTCTTGGCAGGAGTGGGAAGTGAAGTGGGCACAACAGCCTCACTCTCCACCAAAGGTGTATCAGGTGCAGGTGGCACTCCCTGTGGGGATTTTCTGGATCTGGTGGTACGCTTGGGGTGGCCTTGCCTTTTCCCCTCCATTCCCTGTTGTCCAAGTAAACCCCCCACTTTGCTCTCCTGTCCCAGCTTCACAGGGGTGTGGGTGGGAGTTGACGTTGTGGGTGAATCTGCCTTAGAGAGCTGTTTGTGCTGACTCTTTGCAGGCACCAGCTTCACAGCAGACAGGGCAACTGTTTGTTTGTCTTTGGGAACAGGTGTGGGGCTGGGAGTGTCCTTGGATGGGGGTGATTTGGATGAATGTGAGCTTGAGGCCTGCTTCTTGGCCTGATGCCCCTGAGTGTCACGTGAAGGGCTTTTGCCTTTGCGCTCCTGTGCGTCTGTTTTTTGTTTTGGGGATGGTGTCTGTGCTCTTGGCCGCTTGGAGTGCTGCTGTTGTGTGCTGCTTGTGGAGTACTTGGTGCCTGAGGGCTGTGGTGTGTGGGCACTCTCGTCAGGTGGTGCCACTGGCAGGGTGGTTGCTGAAGGGGCTGGAGCTGTACTGTGAGCCTGTGACAGCTGAATGGCTACCGTCACTGTGGAGGACAAAGACTGGACGGTTCTGTGTAGCCCCCCCACATCAGAATGAATGACCTCCATGAAGGCAACTACCTGTGCCAGCTTCTTGTCATGAACCTGGAAGGCATTCAGGAGAGTAGTCTGACCCACACACAGCTGGCGCAAAAGGTCTACCTTCTCCACACTGAGGGCAGCAGGGGAGACAGGGGGAGGGGCAGCGGTGCCTGGGGGGAAGGACACTCTACCCTTCCTATGGCTGCGGGCACGACCAGCACTAGTGGTAGTAGCCGGGAGGGTGGGCACTGGACGATGTGTGGTGGAAGAAGAGGCAGATTTCGAACTCCCTGTGCCCGCCAACATCGAGGAGTCACCGCTGGAGTCAGATGATGCTGAGGTTGGTGTTTCTGGGCGTGATTCTTCCAGGGCAATCCTGTCCCCCCCCGAGGCGCTGGTCACATCAGTGTCAGTGAGCTCATGTGTAGCAGTCGTGCCAGAAGCTTCATCACTGGTGTCTGTCCCCTGTCCTTCCGTGCCCTCGGTAGATGCTGCAATAGACAGAGACGTAGGTTCAGTATAGTGCCATACTCACAAACATCATTTGCAAGCAAAGCACAAAACTAGAATATGATACCCCCATGTTGCCCACCACCCTGTGCAGTCTGCATGTGCAACCTTAATGCAAAACTCAGAAGATGCATGGAAACATGCATAGTTGACATTAATGACCCATGTGACGTTGACACAGCCAAATAGCTGGCCCATGCCTCCTTGTAACCTAGCATACTGATCTCTGTAAGCACACCTACGTGCCTGTAGGTGAGATAGATATACATCTCAACATGTTGTCTCAGTCACATACGGAGTCACTTTAAAGGAACAACACAGATACTGACTCCAAAATGTCCTTTTACAATGGCCATGAGCTACTCATATCCACCATGTTGTGCTTTGAAGCACAACGACCGTTGCACATTGGTCACAATTTCCAAGACAGGCACTGCACACATCTACGAAAGCACACTAAGATGATGCACACTGCTGTTCACTGCCCGGTGATGTCTATGACACCCATAATGCAGCAGATGTCATAAGGCCACATCTTATCTTGCAATGTCAAGGGCCATTGTATTAAACAAATGAGAAAGTACATGTAGCGAAAATGCATGACAGCTGCACTCAACACAGAGGCCACTTAGAAGCCATTGCATCACACTAGAAACATCACAGAGCTCCGCACTGGCTCAGGGTTGGGATACATGCAGTCACTCACACCCAAAGTCACCCTTCGCAGAATACTCACCCCCACCTTGCTGCTGATGGGCCCTCAGACGTCCATCTAGCTCTGGCTGTGTCACTGCCAAGATGCGGGCCATTAGTGGTGTCATGCTCCTGCGAGCCAACCTTCCAGTCCGAGGGAGCATCCCCAGCGTCATCTCTGCCACGTCTTTGCTCAGCCGGCAGATGTCATCCCACCTCTTGTGACAATGTGTGTGCCGTCGGTTGGAGACACCCAGAGCCCGCACCTTGTGTGCAATGGCCCTCCATAAGGCCTTACGCTGGCGGACTTTAAGCTGCAGGCATGGGAGACAAGAAGAGGAAGTTTCAGTGACACTGTGTCATGTACCACTGTGTGTCAGTACAGGAGCATGCAAAAACATAGCACACCAATACAAAAATGTTGAGCAGAGGCCATACAGCATGACACGTAGTACATTTGCATCAGATAATCTCATAGAAATGTATGCAGGTATGATGATGGACACAGTACATGGCCATCTCATACACATGCAGAATGCCAGCACAGAAAGCAATGTGAAGAAGGTCCTCATCTGTGATGCAGTATGTGAGTGAGCAAGACATACAATACATTGGAAATGATGTGTTGGGGCAGACTCACTGTGTCCAACGCTACACACCCCTCAATGTCCTTGGCCTGTGATTGGCTACCTGTGTCATGGAGGTCACATTTAGGGACATGATCTTACATTCTCACACTCTTCTCACAAGGTCTGTCTTGTGCAATCCTCAGGCCTAAGATAGCTCGTTGAGAAATAGGGTGGCAGACAACACATATGTTTCACTCTGTCCATTTACTGATGGGTCCTTGCCAAATTGGGAAGTATCTGTGCAGGCCAGGGGGACTCACACTGAGGTTAAACATGGGCCATCAGAACATTCACATGCATGTACAATATGAGAGGGCAAACAGTGCCTACACATGCGAGTCAAAATAGATAATGAAAACAATGGAAGGATGATATCTCCGAAGTACATTAATCTGATGTGTCATAGGTAAATTTCCACCAAGAGTGTTACACTCAGGCATTTCAATCTTGTGCATAATGCATACATATCCATGGGGGCAATATGAAAATTGTACACACATCCTGCAGTACCCTCTGGACGAAACACATTTGTAATGTCACAAATGAGCACTTGAAAACATCATGGACTATGACATCCATTAGCACAGGCAATGTTTGTTCAGACTTCCACTGTCCAAACCAGCAGTGTTACTGTATGGCTGCAAAAACACTGCATGTCCCTCCCATCCTTAAATGCAGCCATGGATCTGTGGAAATAAGGCTACACACCCCATTTACCAGAAGTCAGCATGCTAGGCAGTGTATCACGCAATTACATTTCCCAGGCTCAGACCAACGTTTGTATTGTTATTGCTGAAGAAGGGCTGTAGAAATGTCCATGTTGCCATCCTCCCCAAATACTCAAGTGCAATATTTACTAGGCCATGTATGGAGCATGGTGTATCAAAAATGAGGATGCATCCACATTAACTTGCACTCACAGGCACATACTACAGCAGAGCAACATCATGTGAGCACTCTTTGCACTCTCAAACTTTCACTCTGAAACACATCAGGAGCACCATATAGCCTCCCATACTGTGAAAGCACCTCGTCCACCAGGACCTCCAGCTCCTCTGTGGTGAAGGGACGGGCCCTGATGTTCTCAGTTCTCGCCATCACTAGGTCCAGGAGACAGGAACAGCAGCAGTTGGGGATGAAGAATGGCAGGCAGCAGTGTCTGGATGCAGTGGAAATGTGTGGCTCTCTCATAGACATATATAGCCCCCTGGGGTTGTTTCAGTGGTACTCAGCTGCTGCAATTGGTGTTCCAGGTCAGCTTTTTTCAAATGTAACCAATGACCGGGACCGCGGTGGCGGTGCACGCCTACCGCGGGTTTCAAAAGTGTATTTCACTACCGCGGTTCCCATTGGCTGAAGGGACATGGGCATTGGCGGTGTCACACCGCGGGGGCCAGGCGGTCACGACCATGAATTGGCATGTTTAAATTGGTGCCAATGACCGTGATTGCGGTGGCGGTGCACGCTTACGGCACCTATAGACACATCTTGCTGTAGCAATGGCAATTGCCAGTTCTCATCATTGAACAGTAGACACTTACTATGAATCATGCCACCAGATAGTTACATTCAATGCTAGTGTGACATTTAACTCACTGATGACTACACATGCCATGTCAGTGCACAGGATTACATGCATTGGCATGTACTCCCTCACATGTCACTTATGATGTTGTTGTGCATGTACACAGATCTGTTGTGTGATGGACTCTCAAATATGTAAACATGTCAATGTGTGAGATGGCTAAGCAACCCACAGTAATGATGGACTGACTACATAATGTGCCTATTTCACTGTGTAGATTGCGGAACTCATGTTGATACTTGATCTTCATACACACACTGTGCTCATTGTGTTGTTAATGTGTGCCCTGTCTGACTCACGCCAGAAGGTGTGGCAGGTACAGCAGCTACGTAGAAGCCAGCAGTGTTGCTGTTTCAGACATGTGCTGTCTCAACTACTCTCAGGGCTGGTGACACAAGATGTCGGAATGTACCATTTTACATTCACATAGTCTGAATCTGTTTTGGGGGTACTCACTATGTACATACTGGACACGTGTACAACTACTTTAGATCAAGGTGTCTCTGCATGTGACTTGTGCTGTAAGCTGTTGTTTCAGGCCAGTCATTGTTGCCGCTGTGTCAGTCAAGACGTAAGATGTTGGACACTTCTCATAGGGGAATTGAATTGACATGTGTCCCCTTTTATCTTATGTAGGAGGCGACCAAATGTGCATCGTCCATTCACATTGCTGGCGGACATGGAGAATGAGGATATCATACATAAATTCCGTTTGGATCGACCTACCCTTCAAGAGCTATGTGGTCAGTTGGAGCCCCATCTGAGGCCTCGCAGAACCTATCCGACTGCTTTGACACCAACATGTAAGGTGATGGCGGCCCTGCATTTCTTTGCAACTGGTTCGTTCCAGTACACGGTGTCCAGCGCAGGTGGAATGTCTCAACCAATGTTCAGCATGGTGCTATGTGATGTCCTGTCCGCAATGATGATATACAAGGACCGCTACATCCATTTTCCCAGGAGACATGAATTGGCAGCTGTGAAGGGTGATTTTTATGACCTTGCCCACATCCCTAATGTTGTTGGCGCCATTGACTTTACACATGTTGGCCTGGTTCCACCACAGGCACGTGAGCACATATACAGGGACAGGAAGCATTTCCATTCCATTAATGTGCAAGTGGTATGCCAAGCGGATATGATAATCTCCCATGTCTGTGCCAAATTTCCAGGATCAGCACATGACTCCTACATACTGCGTAACAGCATCGTACCACAGCTGATGGCAAATCTGCATCCAGAGCGTGCGTGGATTGTGGGTGAGTACACAGAGTCAAGTAGTGTGCTGTATGTGTGACATGCTGTCCTCAGCTACAGTTGTATTACAAAATTGGTCTGTGTATCTCACACCTAGGTGACTCTGCATATCCCAACCGGCCTTGGTTGCTGAGCCCACTGAGGAATCCCAGGACCCCGGGTGAAGTCCGCTACAATGATGCCCATGGGAGGACACGTCGTGTGGTGGAGCGTACTTTTGGTCTTCTTAAGTCTAGATTCCGGTGTCTGGACAAGAGCAGAGGTGCACTACTCTACTCTCCCCAAAAGGTGTGTCAGATCGCAGTTGCATGCTGCATGCTCCACAACCTGGCCTTGCGCAAGGAGATCCCCCTGCTCCTGGATGATGATGAGCAGCAGATGCCCCCTCCCTGCAAACCCACACATGTCCAGTGACAAGGATAGTGGAGAGGAGGAAGGTGTCGACCTGCATCAACAGCTCATCAACCACTACTTACCTTGAGTGTGAGTGACATTGTACAACAGTGCCATTGTCTGCTGTCTTTGATGGTAGTGAAAAGGCCTACAGGAGATTTTTGACTGCTGCCTGTTGTTGGCTCTGTGCTGATGGCTGATGTTTGTGGCACAGGGTAGTCATGACCAGCCACATGATGTCTATGTTGATATTGTTTCTCATTGTAATGTGTGCTGGTTTGTGTACCTTGATAACTAGTGTTGTGTACTGGCTGTGATGCCATCACCTGACAAGTAAATGTCGTTCTCTTGTCTTTCTAGGTCCCTTCAGCCTCTCAATGCCTCCTTACAATCAGAGCTTCTGGTACATTGGAATCAGAGTCAACATTGTACATTCTGTGATAAACATGGAGCTGACACAAAGACATAGGTGTGTAAAGAGTGTTTATTTACGATGAGTATTTGTGACAGACAAGTGATGTTTTCCAAAACAGATGCTAAGTGAATTAATGAGTTGTCAGACAATAGAGTAGTCACCACATTGATGTAGTGACCCAGTCCAACAGACACCTGCCATCGACATGGCAGTGTGGGTAAGGATAGTCAACAAAGTCAATGTGAAGGGGAACAGAGGTGCCATCATGGCTGGCTGTGCAACTGGCGTTCGGATGGTGCTTTGCGACGTGTTCCTCCCTGTTGCGGGGATTCTGCTCATACACAGAACTATGCACAAGAAAAAAAGACCTCAGTAAATAGGGGTGTACCTCCTATCACCTTAGTACCCAAAATCCCAACCGACTAGCAATAGTGTCTCATTCGGTCTCCTACAAATATCAAGAAGGTACGAATGTTTAGACAAACCAGAACACGAGCACTCCCGACTCACCTCAGAGTCGCGGGAACAAGACAATCTTTCGCTCTCAAGTACTTGCCCACAATTAGAATAATTAGAGTCACTAAATAAGTTCAAAATGTTTATTTTGACTATAGTGATTCATAAAACAGTATGCGAACCACGACCAGCAGCAAAATGCATAAAGCTAGCATCATTAGCATTGTTACAATACCATAGAATACAAAAGCAGTCGTCATTTTATAAAGACTGTGAAAAAGGCGAAATAACTGGGCCTAATCACCCTCCCCTTGGTAGTTAGAAGTTATTTTATATAACAGAAGATCTCTAGGCGTTATTAGCAGACACCCTACCTGAAAGCCTAAACGCAAAGGTTTACATCATAGGAACAGCAGAGCTCAGCTCCATGGAACGGCTTTCTTCGAGTGTGTTTCAAAAACATGCAACAACATTATATCAAAGCTCGATTCTTCCATACTGCAGCTGTTGGTAACATGTTTTGTCTAGGTAATAGGGACTGACCAGAACAGAATAACAAGAGACATTGTTGATCGACCTTGCACATTATGTTCAGACAGAATTGAAGGGAAAGCTGAGAACTTGAAAAACAATCTATTATCATGTACAGGGCAGAGGCAAAGTGTCGCGAAAACAAGCTCTTAGCAGAGGCGTGCGCAAAAGCAGCAGCATAGGGCAAGCAAAACTCATGCTAACTTAGCAATGTCGACAATGTATCTAAGGGCCACATAACCCCATATAACACCCTCCCCCTGGTAAGTCAGTAGGACATAGACAGAAGAACAAAAACAGAGTCCAAAAGTCAGGCAGTGTTTAGAATATTGGTGAGGGACTTTCTAAAAAAACAAATCGGAGAAAAAAGGGAAAGTTCAAAGAAAAAGCTAAACGCACTTTGAGCTAGAAAAAGAGTCTCTATTCTAGACAGCGGAGTAGGGACGACCCAAGTAGTCAATCCATGAAGGTGTGGGTGCAAAGGAATGCAATTATCCAATAGTTCATCATTGTCATGGGTAGAAAAAAGCGATGACATTCAATTTAATAAGTTGAAGGAACAATCATGTTCCTCACAAGCAGAAGCATCCAAAAGTAGAAATGGGAAATGTTAGAAATGGGATTTTTAGTAGGCTAGGGCGTGGGCCAAAGCCAGGCAAAAACCACCACTCTAGTAAGGATAAGGGAGTTACACGTCTAAAATAACCCCTGCTCACCCCCTTGGTAGCTTGGCACGAGCAGCCAGGCTTATCTTAGAGGCAGTGTGTAAAGCATTTGCACATAACCAACAGTAATACAGTGTACGCACTACAAAAGGACACCACACCAGTTTAGAAAAATATCCAATATTTTTATATAATTAAAACAAGACCAAAAACGATAAGAATCCACAATACTATACTTAAAAGTTCACAGTTCCAAAAATACGCTGATTAAAAAGAGTTCCTTGTGTGGATAGCTCCGTCCGGGCTACCACGGCGTCGTGAACAACAAATCCAACAGTTCTGGCTGGTCGCGGGGTCGCAGGCCAGCTACGGTGTCGGGAGGACCCGCAAACAGTACCTGTGAGAGATCCAGGGCGGTGAGGCCCTTGAAGTCACTCGCGTTGCAGGTCGAGCTCCTCTCTGGTGGAATCAGGAGCGCTGGCGCCGGCAGGCATCGGGTGCTGCGGTGCGAAGTGCAGCAGTGCGGCGTGCAGTGCCCCCAGGTCACGGTGCGAGCAGCGGCTCGGTGGCGGTGTCAGATGGTGTCATCGGTGAGACCAGGGTCGCGGTGCGAGATGAAGGCGTTGCTCGCCAAGGTGCTAGAAGGTCACGGTGCAAGCAGTGGCATCGTCGTTGCTGAAGCGCTGTCATCGGCTGACGAACTGGAGTCGATGGCGCCGGCGTCGGTAGGCCAAGGTTGCGGTGCAGGATGAGGGCGGTGCGTCGTGTGACTTACGAGCGGTGCCCTCGAACCACGGTGCAAGCAGGGGCGTCGATATCGGCGGAAAGTGGCGGCGTCAGGAAGGCCAAGGCGTCCTCGTGAAGCAAGGCGGTGCGGAGTGTGGTGCCCACAGGTCGCGGTGCGAGCAGCGGCTTGGTGGCGGCGTCAACAGGCGTCGTCGGTGAGACCAGGGTTGCGGTGCGGCGTTGCGGCGGTTCCCTCTGCGGCGCCAAAGCGAGGTGTGAAGTGAGGCGGTGCGGAGTGCGGTGCCCACAGGTCACGGTGCAAGCAGCGGCTCGGTGGCGGCGTCAACAGGCGTCGTCAGTGAGACCAGGGTTGTGTTGCGGCGGTGCCCTCTGCGGTGCCTTCAGGACACGGTGTCGGCAGTGGCGTCGTAGACGTCGTTGGGTTGGTGTTCTTCGGGTTGCAGCACAAAACACACAGTCCCCTGAACTTGAAGTCTTTGCTGTTCCTAAGACTTCGTGAACAGGGGGCAAGCTCTACCTCAAGCCCTTGGAGAGACTCACAAATTAGGTTGCAGAAAGTCCAGTCCAGGCCTTTCACTGCCCAAGACAGAAGCAGACACTGCAGGTCAGCCCAGCAAAGCACCCAGCAAAGCAGTCGTTCCTTTTCGCAGCTTCTCCGGCTCTTCTTCTTGTTCCAGATGAGTTCTAAAGTTCAGGGGTCTGGGCCCCAGTATTTGTATCCAAAAATCCTTTGATCCTCTAGGCAGAGGGTGTCTGTGCCCAGCCAGAACCAGTTCTGCCTTCTCTGGTGTGAATTCCTGGCAGGAGATGGAGACGGCATTGTCAGAGGCAGACCAGGCCCTTTGATGTGCAAGGAAATCTCCTCCCCCTTCCCCCATTGCAGCCCAGGTCTATTCAGCCCTTTCCTGACCCTACCTAGACTATCTGGAGCCCTCCTGCTCCCCAGCCTTCTGTCATCCGAAACCCAGACAGGCAGTCCACATTCCAGCAGAGGCACACTGGATGACTGAGCAAGAAAATACTTACTTTCTAAAAGTGGTATTTTCAAACACAGAATGTAAAAAATCACCTTCACTAAAAGATGCATTTTAACATTCTGACTTCAGGCGTACTAAACTCGAATTTCTACCTTGTTCCCTGGGTCAGTTTAGGATTATAAGATGTTGTAATCAAACTGCCCATTCTGGCCTATGAGAACAGATAGCCTTGCAATAGTGAAAACGAAATTGGCTGTTATTCACTATCAGGACATGCCACACACACCCGGGCATGTCCTGCCTTTTCCATACACTGCACCCTGCCCACAGGGGTACCTTGGGCCTACCTTAGGGGTGCCTGACATGTAAGAAAAGGGAAGGTTAGGGACTGGCAAGTGTGTGCACTGGCCAAGTCGACATGGCAGTTACAAACTGCGCGCAGACTCTGCAATGGCAGGTCTGAGGTACCTTTTCAGGGCTACTCACGTGGGTGGCACAATCAGTGCTGCAGGCCCACGAGTAGCATTTGATTCACAGGCCCTGGCACACTCAGTACACTTTACTAGAGACTAACAAGTAAATCAAGTATCCAATCGTGGAAACACCAATCCATAACACAATTGACACAGAGAGCGCCTGCACTTTACCACTGATCAGCAGTGCGAAAAGTGCGCAGAAACGTTACGCCAGCAAAAACAGAGTCAAAACCGGGAGGTTAGAAAGCAAACAAACTCAGGGGAAACACGCCAAAAGATGCCATGTCTAACACATGTCCCCTCCAGCTGAAAGTAGGGAGAACTACCCACTCGCCTGGGAGTTCTCTTCACTAAGGCGGAAGAACCTGGACAGGCCATCTGCGTTGGCGTGCTCTGTGCCAGGGCGGTGTTCCACCGTAAAGTCCATTCCCTGTAGGGAGATGGACCACCTCAGCAGTTTTGGATTCTCCCCCCTCATCTGCATTAACCATCTGAGGGGCCTGTGGTCGGTTTGAACCCGGAAGTGAGTCCCAAACAGGTAGGGCCTCAGCTTCTTCAGTGGCCAGACCACAGCGAAAGCTTCCCTTTCTATGGCACTCCACCTCTGTTCCCTGGGGAGTAGTCTCCGGCTAAGGAAGACTACAGGCTGGTCTAGGCCCTCTTCGTTCAGCTGTGAGAGCACTGCTTCCACTACATGCTCTGACGCGTCGGTCTGCACGACAAATTCCTTTGAGAAGTCGGGGGCCTTGAGCACGGGGGCCGTGCACATGGCGGCCTTCAGGGCATCAAATGCCTTCTGGCAGGACTCAGTCCAGATCACCTTTTTTGGCTGCTTCTTGGAAGTCAGCTCCGTTAAGGGGGCAACAATGGTGCCATATCCCTTAACAAACCTCCTGTAGTACCCGGTGAGTCCTAAGAAGGCCCTCACCTCTGTCTGGGTCTTGGGGGGCTCCCAAGCCAGGATGGTGTCAATCTTGGGCTGCAGGGGCGCCACCTGGCCGCTCCCTACCTGGTGTCCCAAGTACACCACCGAACCCTGCCCGATCTGGCACTTACTGGCCTTAATCGTGAGGCCTGCTTTCTGCAGCGCCTTCAACACTTCCCCGAGGTGCTGCAGGTGTTCGTCCCAACTGGAACTGAACACCGCAATGTCGTCCAGGTATGCGGCGCTGAATTCCTCCAGCCCGGCCAACACCTGGTTGACCAACCTCTGAAAGGTGGCAGGGACATTCTTCAACCCGAAGGGCATCACACGGAACTGGTAATGTCCTTCCAGGGTTGAGAATGCAGATCTTTCCTTGGCCCCCTCGGTTAGAGCAATCTGCCAGTACCCCGACGTTAAATCAAACGTACTAAGGAATTTGGCAGCTCCCAACCGATCGATGAGCTCATCAGCTCGGGGGATGGAGTGTGCGTCCGTCTGAGTGACGGCATTGAGCCCCCGGTAGTCCACACAGAACCGCAGTTCTGGTGTGGCACCGGGTGCTGTAGCCTTCGGGACCAAGACCACGGGGCTGCCCCATGGACTGCTGGACGGCTCAACCACCCCTAACGCCAACATCTTCGAGACCTCCTCTTTGATGCTGGCTTTGACCCGGTCAGCCAACCTGTAAATCTTATGTTTCACAGGGGGGCTGTCACCGGTGTCCACATCATGGGTACACCAGTGAGTAACATCTGGGGTCAAGGAGAACAGCGGAGCAAACTGCCCCAGCAACTGGCGACACTCGCTCTGTTGCTCAGCGGTCAGGGTTGGGGAGAGGATCACACCATCCACCGACCCATCCCCCTCTTGGGCAGACAGGAGGTCCGGGAGAGGCTCACTCTACGCTTCCTCCCCGTCATCCGTCGCCAAGAGCATGCTCACTTCAGACCTCTCGAAGTGGGGCTTGAGGCGGTTCACGTGGAGGACACGTAAAGGGTTCCGGGGAGCCTGCAAATCCACCAGGTAGGTGACTTCACTTTTGCGCTCCACCACCTCAAAGGGCCCAGTCCACTTGTCCTGCAAGGCACAAGGTTCCACTGGGGCCATAACCCACACTTTTTGTCCAGGCTGAAACTCGAACAGAGTGGCATTCTGGTCATACCACTTCTTCATTTCTTCCTGGCTGGCCTCGAGGTTCGCCTGAGCGAGTTTCCTGAAGCGGGCAGTTTGGTTTCGGAAGGCCAGCATGTAGCTAAACACATCCTGGGGGGTTTTCCTGGGAGCGGCTTCCCAGCCTTCCTTCACCAAGCTTAGAGGTCCTTGCACGGGGTGCCCGTACAGAAGCTCAAAGGGACTGAACCCGAGAGACTTCTGGGATACCTCCCGGTACGCAAAGAGAAGGCACGGTAAGAGGACGTCCCACTTACGCCTCATGGGTTCAGTGAGACCCTTGATCATGCCCTTCAAGGTCTGGTTGAACCAAGTGATCCGCGGGGTCGCGGGCCAGCTACGGTGTCGGGAGGACCCGCAAACAGTACCTGTGAGAGATGCAGGGCGTTGAGGCCCTTGAAGTCATTCGCGTTGCAGGTCGAGCTCTTCTCTGGTGGAATCAGGAGGGCTGGTGCCAGCAGGCGTCAGGTGCTGAGGTGCAAAGTGCAGCGGTGCGGCGTGCGGTGCCCCCAGGTGGCGGTGCGAGCAGCGGCTCGGTGGCGGCGTCAGATGGCGTCGTCGGTGAGACCAGGGTCGCGGTGCCACGGTGCTAGCAGGTCACGGTGCAAGCAGCGGCGTCGTCGTTGCTGAAGCGCAGTCGTCAGCTGACGAACTGGAGTCGATGGCGCCGGCATCGGTAGGCCAAGGTTGCGGTGCAGGATGAGGGTGGTGCGTCGTGTGACTTACAAGCGGTGCCCTCGAACCACGGTGCAAGAAGGGGCGTCGATTTCGGCAGAAAGTGGCGGCGTTCTTCGGGTTGCAGCACAAAACACACAGTCCCCTGTGCTGCGGGTCGAAGAACTTGAAGTCTTTGCTGTTCCTGAGACTTCGTGAACAGGGGGCAAGCTCTACCTCAAGCCCCTGGAGAGACTCACAAATTAGGTTGCAGAAAGTCCAGTCCAGGCCTTTCACTGCCCAAGACAGAAGCAGACACTGCAGGTCAGCCCAGCAAAGCACCCAGCAAAGCAGTCGTTCCTTTTCGCAGCTTCTCCGGCTCTTCTTCTTGGCAGTCTTCTTGTTCCAGATGAGTTCTAAAGTTTAGGGGTCTGGGCCCCAGTATTTGTATCCAAAAATCCTTTGATCCTCTAGGCAGAGGGTGTCTGTGCCCAGCCAGAACCAGTTCTGCCTTCTCTGGTGTGAATTCCTGGCAGGAGATGGAGACGGCATTGTCATAGGCAGACCAGGCCCTTTGAGGTGCAAGGAAATCTCCTCCCCCTTCCCCCATTGCAGCCCAGGTCTATTCAGCCCTTTCCTGACCCTACCTAGACTATATGGAGCCCTCCTGCTCCCCAGCCTTCTGTCATCCGAAACCCAGACAGGCAATCCACATTCCAGCAGAGGCACACGGGATGACTGAGCAAGAAAATACTTACTTTCTAAAAGTGGTATTTTCAAACACAGAATGTAAAAATCACCTTCACTAAAAGATGCATTTTAACATTCTGAGTTCAGGCGTACTAAACTCGAATTTCTACCTTGTTCCCTGGGTCAGTTTAGGATTATAAGATGTTATAATCAAACTGCCCATTTTGGCCTATGAGAACAGATAGCCTTGCAATAGAGACAAACGAAATTGGCTGTTATTCACTATCAGGACATGCCACACACACCCGGGCATGTCCTGCCTTTCCCATACACTGCACCCTGCCCACAGGGGTACCTTGGGCCTGCCTTAGGGGTGCCTGACATGTAAGAAAAGGGAAGGTTAGGGACTGGCAAATGTGTGCACTGGCCAAGTCGACATGGCAGTTACAAACTGCGCGCAGACTCTGCAATGGCAGGTCTGAGGTACCTTTTCAGGGCTACTCACGTGGGTGGCACAATCAGTGCTGCAGGCCCATGAGTATCATTTGATTCACAGGCCCTGGCACACTCAGTACACTTTACTAGGGACTAACAAGTAAATCAAGTATCCAATCGTGGAAACACCAATCCATAACACAATTGACACAGAGAGTGCCTGCACTTTACCACTGATCAGCAGTGCAAAAAGTGCGCAGAAACGTTACGCCAGCAAAAACAGAGTCAAAACCGGGAGGTCAGAAAGCAAAAAAAACTCAGGGGAAACACGCCAAAAGATGCCAAGTCTAACAGGAAACTTGCGTGATATTCAATGAAACTTCGCTGTAGGAAAGTCTGCGCTGCCGCACAGATATCCCATTGATCCAAGATTCCAAGTAAAGCTGCACACGTCATTTGACCATCCACAGAACAAGCCTCATCATGCGTCTCTGAGGGACCCATCAACCGGCTGAAATCAGGGATTGGACACCATGTGTTCGATAAGCAAAGTTCCATCGCCCATGAGAAATGACATCTTTTGCAATTAAGCACTGGCTGCACGCAAGTAAAATAGGCAAAGCGAAATGTCAAGTCGTAACTTACGCCAAGCGTTGCTAAAGGCAAGCATCCTAAAGCCTCATATAGGCGATTATGGTACAGTTGTAGCTGGGCCGGCATGTGCAGAGCCACAAAGTGAGCATCCAGTATGAAGCACAAGGAGGAGAAGCAGGACACCAGCTGCCAGCACCAATATTAAGGGGAACCCTCCGAAAACGCTGGAAAATAAAGAATGAATAAAAGCCGGTATTACCCCGAATATAGTTTGAAAGGAAGAGACCAGGCCAGATCCCACACATGTAAAAAAATGTGCAAGGCCTGTCGTCTCAGATGCATTAAATATTTGGTGAATTAGTGCCCCAAAATGAAGTGGGAGGTTAGTGTTAAGAAGGGACTGTATCTCACTCGAGGTCCGAGCCACCTGCAATCTGAATGTTTCTCGGGCGGAAGTGAGGGCAACCTCTTGTTGGAATAAAAGGGCTTTGAGCCTGCTTAACTTGTTGAACTCTGTTTTCAAAGTCGGAATGGAAGGCCAAAGCGAAGAATCTAAACTCCCCTGCGGGGTGGGAAAAGGACATTGCTACAGCAAGTTACTCGCTGGGAAACTGTTACCAAGTATGAGACTCCCGCCAGCAAACCACAGCAGTCTTGATTGTTTAAAATGAGATAGCTGCCGTTAGTAAGCAATGTAAAGACAGGCGTGATGGATGGTACTGGGGTCCCCCTCAAAAAGCAAGCTAGATTTGGCGCTGACACGTTACACTCGCCATGCAGCTTAACGTGTTTGCACACAAGAGAGTGACCCACTGTCGAATCACATTCCTCCCCTGTAAGAAAAACCTCTTTATCCTCCCTCAGACACCAATAAGCAAAGGGCAGGGCCCATAATTCATGCAGAAAAGCACAACCAAGTGGTTCAAAGCGGCCAACAGGAAAGTGTTGCATACATGATGTAAAATGAAAAAGCGAAAAGGGCAAAGCGATAACCCCATGAATTAACCACACAGCAGAGTCCGTTTCCGCTACGGAAAACAGTAAAGGCTCTAATTGTTCAATATGTAACAGCGTGTATACAGCATCTTTCATGGACATAAACCTCTGTTTATCAGTCAAGTTAAAGATCCCACACAGGTACTTAGATGTAGGGGATTTTTGAAGCCTAAAAAAATAGGAATCAGGATTAGTCAAATCATAATCTGAAAAATAGGTGAACTTATTTCTAAGAGTTTTAGAACTCCCCTCCAAGGGAGTTGGACAATGTTCCCATTGGGTAAAATTAAAAACAGGTCTTATCGTGTTGGTTTTGTGTAAAAATTGATGCCCATAATGTTGATAGCAAAAGAGATCACCATAATTGGCAGAAGTTAAATACAAATCTTCAGCATCAAAGGCAGCATAATATTTTAAATCTGAAAACAATGCATGAACTGCCTGCACATCCCAATCATCCGAATGTATGTCCCGTGTCACCACATCTCCTAATGAGACGCGAAACACGTATGGAACTCGAAGGACCTCAGTCGGGCCATGAATTTCGTAAGCTACTTTGTCCCAAACTATACCATCAGGAACTGGGAAAGCTGAAATGTTCACAAAAGACTGGTCACATTTCATGACATGGGACGATGTGTGAGGAGCCAAAGTTCCATCGACCATTTGTACTGCAGAGCGTTCAGGGAGATAATGGCCATTTATGAGCAAAAAGAACACTGTCACAAATCCAATTGACATGAAGAGGAAAATTAGGATTACATCAACCAAATGTAGGTCCATGGGGGAACGAAATATGGGGCATATTAGCAAGGAGTTGCGATATTTATTGCAAAACGCGCTTATCGCGTTTTTTGTTAACGCCACCTATCGCTGGAAATTATCGCTGAGATAACACCCTATTAGTAAGGTTTATCTCCATAGCGATAATATTTCCAGCGATAGCGGCAAAATGTGAGAATATCGCTGGAAAAGCAGCGATATTCTCGCATTATCGCTAAGGTGGATTCAGCATTAGAATCCACCTCCTATACTTTAAACAGGTAAGTCATCCTCACTAGCAGGTGATAAAATATAGCGATAAAAGCGCTTAGCGCGAATTAATTTATCGCTTCGCCTGCCTTGCTAATAGGGGGTAGTGGTGTTAGCGACTTTTTTCAGTCGCTTTTAGTAGGGAACTCCTTCCTTGCATGTCATTAGCGATAATTATCGCTGACATGCAAGGCGATGGAAAACGCGGCCTCTAACGCCTGAAAGCTGTCGCTAACGCCTGTTAGCGACAGCTTGCTAATAGGGCGATAAAATTATCGCCGCTTTAGCGGCAAAAAGTGCCGCTAAAGCGGCGATAAAGCCCTTGATAATATGCCCCCTATGTCTTTTTGAACCAGGAGTAAAAAATACGCAATTTAGACGGGGGTGCTTCAGACAAACTGGATGATGAGGAGGATGTGGCAGAAGACAGGTGTGCCTGATCTCCATCACAGGCACTCCCTGGACTTGCAAGCAAAGGCGAAAGTGCCAAATCGTCCATTAGTACTCATGGGCTTGATGGCAGCTCACTCATGGAATCAATAGCCGGAATAGGGCACACAATATCCATCGCAGAAGAGGATTATCGCAAAGGTTGAAGATCAATTACAGTGTCCATCATATGAGCAGACATCCTTGTGGCAGCAGATGAAGTCAAAGGCAATGGCGCTAAGGAAATTGCGGTGCACGAAACTGCAGGTGTCACACTATTCAGAATCGGCCACACGGTGTAACTTGACATCGTCCACTGAGATGTACCTGTTGTCTTTGCGACCTGGCAACAGGGGTAGAATGACTGTACGAGTACCCTTCAGTCCAAGTACTAAAACTGGAGCCCGGTAAGAGGGACCAAATTCTTTTTTGTTTTCAATCTTCTCTCTCACCAGATCCCCAATTTTAGGAAGCCAACCGGTAACAGGAGTCAGTAGTGCATCAGCAGGCGAAGATGGTAAATGTTCAGTTGCCAAAGTATCACGTGCCTTTTGTAGATCCTGTAACATAGCAGAATGATTATCTACATCAAACTTAGAGGCAGCCGCCACAATGTCCAGACCGTCAAGGTCAGGAACAAACATGTGAAAGCCAAAGAGCATTTCATAAGGGGTCTGCCCACCCAGAGATCTTCTAGGGAGATTATTTAGTGCACGTTGGACCCCATACAAGTGGGACAGCCAGTCCCTGCCAGTACCTAAGACTCTAGCTGTCAAGGATTGCTTTAAGTCACGGTTCATTCGCTCCACAACTGAATTGCCCTCAGGCCTGTATGGAGACGAAAACTGCGCCTGTACCCCCAACGACTTCATCGCATCCTTGTAAGCCTTAGAGGCAAATGCTGGACCTTGGTCAGAATGGAAGGTACCACAGGCAAACATCCCAATAAAGACACGCAAATCCCTGATGACATTTCGAGCATCAGCACTACGTTGTGGTCAGACCCACAGGAATCGAGTGCACGAATCAACCGCAACCAAGATATACTTGTATGCAGTATCAGAAGAAAGAGGACCACAGTGATCAAGATAGACACAGCCAAAAGGTTTATTAGAAATACATAACTGAGTTTGTGGCGGACGTGGGACCGTAGAAGGTTTGATTTATTGACAAACATCGCAGCAAAGAACATAGTTACGAGTCTGTTTATATAAACCACGCCACCAGTAACGTTGCTGAAGAATAGAGACTGTTGCCGTCACACCAGCATGGGCCGAAGCAATGCCTTCGTGTGCGGCCTTGATCAAAGCTTGTCTGCAGTCAGAGTTGGGAATCAGCCGACCCCCAACCGAAGGAATGGTAGCATAAGGAACCTGTTCGGGAGTTACATGATAACAGTACTCAGAAGGGAAACCCGCAGGATAATTACCTCCCTCCCTAGTAGCAGCGACCGCTGCCAGAATCTCATTATCAATCCTAGTCATAGATCTTGTAACTGCTGCTACGGAACACGTGGCTACTGCAGACTTGGCTGCTTCATCAGCCAAAGAATTACCAAGAGCGTGCGTTCCGACACGCTGGTGGCCAAGAGTGTGAATAACATGTGTGAGAGGCAGACGTTGTTTAAGATCTGCCACTCGAACCCAAAGCATTTTATGCTTAATTGCGCTGCCTTTAGAATCGCGATAATCATTTTGAGACCAAAAGAATAAGTTGTCATTGAACGACTGGACACAATAGTACGAATCGCACACAATAAGGGTATTCACAAGAGTATCAGCAAACTCTAAAGCTAGAACAAGAGCACGCAGCTCCGCCAATTGCGCCGTACAGTCTCCAAGTGCCTGTGTGTGCACAATGGAAGATTTAAACTCTCCATCTTCAATGGAGCCAGCCACAATAGTGCAAGCTACTGAATAAGCATGTTTGGAATCCGTGGCCGGTTGCGCCGAGCCATCGGTATAAATGATGCATTTGAATTCACTCAAAGGAAGAAGCGACAAAGGAGGCGGATGAACAAATTCATACTGTAAAAACTCCTGAGTCTGAAGTGATGGATCAAAGACAAACGTGAGATCCGAAGACATCAAAGAGGTAGCCCACTGAATCCAACGTGGGTGTAATGCCTTCGAGTTAGGTACACTTGCTTTAGTCACCGCTTCCAAAGCAGGGAAGGGGGTGACCATAAGAATGCGTTTGCCCTGCGCCAGTGAGCGTTCCTTTAGAATCGCCATCTGCACTGCCATCAAGATTTTTTCAACAGAGGAATAACGCATTTCAGCCGCAGTGTACAAGTGTGATTTGTATGCAATAGGTATTGTGTCTCCTTCATTGAATGTTAAGTACGTGAAACCTACAGACCCTGAAACGATACGTATTACCAGGTTGGTGGTGTTATCACGAGTCATTAAGAAGTTAGTCACAAGCAAATCCGCCTGCAAAGACTGAAGAACGGAAGAATGTTCCGGAAGCCAGCTGGCAGATGAAAACTTAGGTTGTATCAACGCATAAAGTGGTTTGATACGCTGGGCATAATCGGGAATGTAAGTCCTCCCGAAATTCAAAAAACCCAGAAGGGATTGTAACTTTTTCAAAGAAGAAGGTGGTTGCAAATCTGCACATTTTTCCGGGAAGTGAGGTGCTAAACCTTTCCCTCGTTATTGAGCTCATAGTCCAAAAAGAGTACTGCCAGATGAACAATGTGTGACTTTGCAAAATTGAACTTATAACCGTAGTCGGCAACAGACAATATTATGTGGTCGACTCGGTCAAGATGCGGAGCGAGGTCATCGTCAGTCAAATAGATGTCATCAACGTACGACAAGGCCTCAGGGTCAATGTCATGCAACAAAGACACAATGCGCGCCGCAAATGCCCCGGGGCTATTCTTATACCCCATAGGCAATCGTGTAAATTTTTTCTGATTTCCGACGGCACTGAATGCTGTCAGGTCACTCCTCGCACGGTCGAGATTGTGACTGTAGAAACCATTGGAAATGTCAAGTGTCGTCTCGTGTATTTTTTAGGAACAATATTATTCACCAGCGCCGAGCTGTGTGTGTTTTGCACTGCAAAGGTGCGGCAATGGCTGTTCAAATTTCTATAATCCAATCCAATCCGAAATGAACCATCAGGTTTAGGGACAGTAAAGAGAGGATTATTCAAAGGTGATGTACATGACTCAATTACCCCCTGATACTCCAATTGTCTTAGAATGTCCCAAACTGAAGCTTTTGCGTCACGTTTGATGGGATATTGAGGTTGAGGTTTTGGCATAGAGCACAACGGTATTACATGAGCTGGTGAATCAACGTCCCAACCCACCTGATTGCGATACACCGCTGGGGCTAAGGCCAAAGCCCATTCCTCTGCGTAAGCCTGTGCGCGGTCCTCAGGGACACAACAGGAAAAACTCGGAAGTATTACATCTTCCCCTCTAGAAGAGGCTAACACAAAGGGTGGAGGCCAATCTCTCTCCGCCAATAAAATGTCATATGTAGCGGTTAAATTCTCCCAGAAAACCACCGTAATGGGACGAAGTATATCACCTTCAATTTGGAAAAGGACTTTGTAGAGTCTATCCGGGGGGGGGAACCCGGGTATCTGCAGTCTCAATAGTAACAAATGTGTCATTTGCTGTCACATCTAGACGGGGACGTGGAGCCTCCCTGACTATGGTAACTGCTGCCGCGCTGTCGAGCAGAGTCACTGCCCATGTCCAATCCAGGAGTCTCGTCCTCACCGTCTGTGGCATATCTCGCTGTTAATGCGGCAACCTTTTTCTTTTGAAAAGGAGGACAGGTACGAGGGAAATCACCCTGCTGGTCCTTGACTTCAAACTGTCGAGGCTGTTCACGAGGTTGTGATGCAGGTTGACTTGTACCCCGATCCTGGCGATCACCTCCACTGGCTTTAGAGCCTGATGTTTCCTTTAAAGAACGAGGAGAACGCTGATAAGGAACCTGAAATATATCAGGAGACTTAATTTTAGCGCGATCACGCAAGTCATAAGTACGTTCAGAAGCTTCAGTGGTCGGTGAACTGGCACACGAACCCTGCTTCTGCTGTTGGGAACCCTGTTTCTTATTCCTTTGCCAATTCTTTTTAGGAAAGAAAGGGCGCCCATCCTTATCAGGCTGGGCTTTCTGTTGAGTTAGAGACTCCGTTTGTGTTTGAGTCGTAGGCTTATTTCCCAAACTATTGCGGCCTATGGTTTTATAAGCCTTCGAAATAATCTTAGGTAATTCTCGTGGTTTGTCAGCCTCCGCGACCGCCTCTAAGCGGTTTGCTACTTGACGACTGCTACTACGGCATCGCCCTTGACATTCGCAAGGATCATATCAGCAACCACGTCGAACACCCCCACCAGTCTCATCCCCAGCTCGTCTGCCGCTTCGGCTCCGTGTTCATCTTGAACGCGTTTAATCACAGAGGGGAGTACGGTCATGGAGGGAGTGCCGAAACACATAGAATATACCGCTGCAAACACCCTGCCCCAGGTGTTACAATCAGCCAATTCTGGAATTAAGTCTTTGGGTAAACTAATAGTTAAGACCCTGTGTTTCTCCACAGGAGTTGTATTAGGAAAGACAGCTTCTATCTGTCCAAATTTCTCGGCAAGCCAATAAGGAAATTCATCCTTATTCTGTGGGCGTTTGAACATGACAGCATTAACCATAAGGGGACTGATGGTCACGCCACCAGGACCCGCAGTTTGTACAGCAGCGCCAGGTGGTCCCACCTGGACGGTGCAGGTTACGTACTGTATTACCTCTCTATATAGGTGTACTAACGATGTATGTAAGACGCGGAGCTCTGCCAGAGTTGCAGTTGTAAAAGCACATGGGTGTGGGGTAAACCCAGCCAAAATGGGCCATGTGGCCCCATCTATAGATAAAGGGCCTAAACGGACTGCGGTTAATGGGTGAGGAAGGGCGCCATTAAACCAAATACGGTGTTGCCAAGCTGTAAGCGGAATCTCAAGAGCTCTATAAGGCTGATACTGCTGAGGAACGGCAGTGGGTGTATATGTGTGAAACATATCATCAGTTCCATCCACCGACGGTAAGGTGACCCCAGAGTAAAAAACTTCAAACTGGTGAGCCTAATCAGCTTCCACCACGAAGATAAGCGCGGCCCCAGCATCAGGGACTGCATAACGAGTCAAGTGCGCCCTCAGCGTGGCTCTGCTATGAGCCGGAATGTCAACTACAGCCATTATGGAGAAGACAGTAGAACAACTTAAAGAGTGGCAGCGCAAACTCGGGTTATATGAAAAGAAATAACTTTTAAAACTTCAAACTTGAATAAACCTATAAAATTGTCAATATAGGAGGTTACTCCGTCACAGCTGTTTCCGGAAACAGAAGTGAGGGTATTGTGGACCAGCACGAGCACGACTCAAGCGTCTCACAGATAAGAACCAGACCAAACGTTGGCGGCGCCATGTTGCGGGGATTCTGCTCATACACAGAACTATGCACAAGAAAACAGGACCTCAGTAAATAGGGGTGTACCTCCTATCACCTTAGTACCCAAAATCCCAACCGACTAGCAATAGTGTCTCATTCGGTCTCCTACAAATATCAAGAAGCTACGAATGTTTAGACAACCCAGAACACGAGCACTCCCGACTCACCTCAGAGTCGCGGGAACAAGACAATCTTTCGCTCGCACGTACTTGTCCACAATAAGAATAATCAGAGTCACTAAATAAGTTCAAAATGTTTATTTTGACTATAGTGATTCATAAAACAGTATGCAAACCACGACCAGCAGCAAAATGCATAATGCTAGCATCATTAGCATTGTTACAATATCATAGAATACAAAAGGAGTTGTCATTTTATAAAGACTGTGAAAAAGGCAAAATAACTGGGCCTAATCACCCTTCCCTTGGTAGTTAGAAGTTATTTTATATAACAGAAGGTCTCTAGGCATTATTAGCAGACCCCCTACCTAAAAGCCTAAATGCAAAGGTTTACATCATAGGAACAGCAGAGCTCAGCTCCATGGAATGGCTTTCTTCGAGTGTGTTTCAAAAACATGCAACAACATTATATCAAAGCTCGATTCTTCCATACTGCAGCTGTTGGTAACATGTTTTGTCTAGGTAATAGGGACTGACCAGAACAGAATAACAAGAGACATCGTTGATCGACCTTGCACATTATGTTCAGACAGAACTGAAGGGAAAGCTGAGAACGTGAGAAACAATCTGTTATCATGTACAGGGCAGAGGCAAAGTGTCGCAAAAATAAGCTCTTAGCAGAGGCGTGCGCAAAAGCAGCAGCATAGGGCAAGCAAAACTCATGCTAACTTAGCAATGTCGACAATGTATCTAAGGGCCACATAACCCCATATAACATCCTGTGGTGTTTCTCGGACGGCCCCTTTTGCGTTTTGCAGGGGGGGGGCACTGCTGCAGGCTCAGCGGTGTCTGAGAAGCCATCCTGTTGCAGCTCACCCCTCTCTGTGGCCGCAGCTGGGGTGGTGGGAGTATCACCCTGCGGGCCACTGGAGGGGGGTTGAGCTGTCCTTTGGGTCGCATGACTGTCCCTCAGAACACCCACGAGTTGGCCCATGAGGTCCACGATTTGGCCCATACGCGTGTCCATGGACCTCAGCAGCAGGCGGAGCTCATGCACTTCTTCCACAACCTGGTCCATGTGTCCCTGGGTTTGTTCGTATGCCCCAAGGACTCTGGCGATGTTGGCCAGGGCTTCGGTCCCAGTGTCCTCTCGAATTTGTCCACCAGTTGCCCTCCCACCTGTCCTGCTGTCCCAGACCTCTGGCATTGCCCCTCGACACACCCGCAGACTCGCCCTGCCCTCCTCTGATTGTGTGAAGGTGTTGGTAACCACTGAGGCAGGGAGAGTGTTGCAGGCAGCACTGGTGGTGGTGGTGGTGGTGGTGGTTGAGGCCACACAGGTCGTTGCAGCAGGGGTCAGCGCGGTTGTTGTTGCTGAGGTGGTGGAGACAGTGGGGGCCTGGGACGTGGTGCACCCTGGCAGTCCGGATGGGCCAGGTTCGGGCTCCTCATCCGAGAAACGTAGGGAGTCTGCATCCGAGAGTCCATGTTCCGGGGAGGGAAACTGGCTCTGCAGGTCGGTGTTGTCTTCTGCAGCAGTCAAATGTCGATCTCCTGTTGAACAGAGGTGAAATGGTCATTGAAGTGCACCCCACAAGCTTGGTGTTAGACATTTGGATGTTACATGTGATACACCACACAGTTTACATTGATATCACTTTGTATGGCTGCAAGGTACTGCGCATCATGACATGATGTGGAGGTACCTACATTACTTGTCCATGGTGTGACATGTAAATAGATACCATGTTCCACGTACAGATTGTGTGATTACAAGGACATGTCGTCATCTAACGACTTGCAGCACATCAACTTTATGTGATGCGTCTTATTGGTTTGCTCTGCATGGAAGACGTTAGATCTGAGCAAGAACTGGCCATTGTAATCTTATGCATACCCTTGTCATATCATGTACTTTACTTTCAACTGACCATGCATGTTTTGTGTTCATATGGGCCTTCATGCTCTGCCACCATGGCACTTACACATAGCATTCAGTGCTATGCATAATTGTGCCCTGAATTTCTTCAACATGTGACTTGGTGGTTCAAACTTTAATTTCTGTGACAGTTACATACGCTTAGCTGTCTGCACACTGGAAGTGGCTATTGGATCTATGCCAAGTTGGGTGACATGTGAGGGCTGGTGTGGTCATATGGCTCCATGCTTTTTGAGAGGAATGGCAGGGTGCATGCACTGTCTACCTACCTGTTCTGTGACACAATTGAGGGGAATTGCTGCCACATGGTTCTGGGTGTGGGGGGTGTACCATCCTGCTGAGCTGTGGGACAAGGATGCCTGGTGGGAGTTGTAGTGCTGGCTTCCCACCCAAACACACCACCTCCCTGTTAAGATGGCTACCTACCTGTAAGTTTGAAGAGAGCAATGCAATGGCTGACACATGGTTGTGGGTGTGGGGGGGTGAGTGTTCCATCCTGGTGAGCTGTGGGACAAGGGTGCCTGGTGGGAGTTGTAGTGCTGCCTTCCCAACAACAAACACCCCTCCCTGTTAAGATGGCTACCTACCTGTTAGGTGAAGGTGAGCAATGCAATGGCTGCCACATGGTTGTGGGTGGGGGAGTGCTCCATCCTGCTCAGGGGTGGGACAAGAGAGCATGAGAAGGCTACCTACCTGTAAGTTTGGGGAGAGCAATGCAATGGCTGACACATGGTTGTGGGTGTGGGGAGTGTTCCATCCTGCTGAGCTGTGGGACAAGGGTGCCTGGTGGGAGTTGTAGTGCTGGCTTCCCACCCACACACACCACCTCCCTGTTAAGATGGCTACCTACCTGTAAGTTTGAAGAGAGCAATGCAATGGCTGACACATGGTTGTGGGTGTGGGGAGTGTTCCATCCTGCTGAGCAGTGGGACAAGGGGGCCTGGTGGGAGTTGTAGTGCAGGCTTCCCACCCACTGATACCCCTCCCTGTTAGGATGGCTGCCTCCCTGTGAAGTGGAACAGAGGAAGGGAATAGGCGACACATGGCTCTTGGATGGGGGAGTGTTCAATCCTGCTCAGGGGTGGGACAAGCGAGCATAAGATGGCTACCTACCTGTTAGGTGAAGGTGAGTAATGCAATGGCTGCCACATGGTTGTGGGTGTGGGGAGTGTCCCATCCTGCTGAGGTGTGGGACAAGGGGGCCTGGTGGGAGTTGTAGTGCAGGCTTCCCACCCAATGACACCCCTCCCTGTTAGGATGGCTGCCTCCCTGTGAAGTGGAGCAGAGGAAGGGAATAGGCTACACATGGCTCTTGGATGGGGGAGTGTTCCATCCTGCTCAGGGGTGGGACAAGAGAGCAAAGATGGCTACCTACCTGTTAGGTGAATGTGAGCAATGCAATGGCTGCCACATGGTTGTGGGTGGGGGGAGTGCTCCATCCTGCTCAGGGGTGGGACAAGAGAGCATGAGAAGGCTACCTACCTGTACGTTTGGGGAGAGCAATGCAATGGCTGACACATGGTTGTGGGGAGTGTTCCATCCTGCTGAGCTGTGGGACAAGGGTGCCTTGTGGGAGTTGTAGTGCTGGCTTCCCACCCACACACACCACCTCCCTGTTAAGATGGCTACCTACCTGTAAGTTTGGGAAGAGCAATGCAATGGCTGACACATGGTTGTGGGTGTGGGGAGTGTTCCATCATGCTGAGCTGTGGGACAAGGGGCCTGGTGGGAGTTGTAGTGCTGGCTTCCCAACAACAAACACCCCTCCCTGTTAAGATGGCTACCTACCTGTTAGGTGAACGTGAGCAATGCGATGTCTGCCACATGCTTCTGGCTGGGGGGGAGTGCTCCATCCTGCTGAGCTGTGGGACAAGGGTGCCTGGTGGGAGTTGTAGTTCTGGCTTCCCACCCACAAACACCACCTCCCTGTTAAGATGGCTACCTACCTGTGAGTTTGAAGAGAGCAATGCAATAGCTGACATATGGTTGTGGGTGGGGGGAGTGCTCCATCCTGCTCAGCTTTCAGACTAGGGTGCCTGGTGGGAGTTGTAGTGCTGGCTGCCTGTACACATGCCCCCATGGAAATATTGCTACCTACCTTTGGGGTGAATCAGAGGGAGTAAATGTTAGATCTGTGAGACATATGTTGGGGAGAGTGTGGTGCACATGAGTGCATTTGGGCCTAGGAGGTGTAGCTTTGTAGTTGTGCAAGACAGTACATAGCAGTGTAATGATGGCCATTTGTTGGTACTTATCAGCCTCCACTCCCCCGGGTACTCCTGTGAGACTCTCTGGATGCAGTATGGCAAGCACCTTCTCCTCCCATACGGTGAATGTTCGTAGTGGAATGGGAGGGCCACCACCAGTCCTCTGAGCCAGCTTACGGTTCTTGTTGTTACGCTCTTTCACCTTGGTCTTGAGGTCATTCCACTTCTTCCTGATCTTCTTCTGGGTGCGCGGGATGGTCCCTACTGCATTGACCTTGTTGACTATCCTTGCACACATTTGATTTTTGGTGGCTAATGGTGTCTGTTGGACCAGGTTTCCAAACAAATGTGGTTCTACTCTGATTACCTCATCTACCATTACTAACAACTCATTGTCAGTGAATTTGGGCATTTTCTTCTGTGACATGGGGTGATGTGCAAATGGGTTAAAGGTGCAGGTGTGAAGGTGGTGGTGGTGATGTGTGTGGTCAATCAATCAGGGAATTGTAAGCGTGCTACTTACCCGTTAGGGTCTCAAGGCGCTGGGTGGGGGTCCGCAGATCTGTTTAGCCGAAGAGCCAGGTCTTGAGGGTCTTCCTGAAGGTGTTCAGGGAGGGGGCACATCTGATGTCTGCCGGTAGCTCGTTCCAGGTCTTCGCTGCAATGTGAGAGAAGGATCTTCCGCCTGCTCTGGCTCTGTGGATGCGCTGGGTTTTGGCCAGTGCGAGGTTGGAAAATTGGAGGTTTCTTTTGGGTACGTGGAAGTTGATTCTGTCATTGAGGTATTTGGGTCCGTTGTTGTGTAGGCATTTGTAGGCGTGAGTGAGGATTTTGAAAGTGACTCTTTTCTCCACTGGGAGCCAGTGGAGACTTCGTAGGTGTTGGCTGATGTGTTCGTGCCGGGGGATGCCGAGGACGAGTCTGGCGGCGGTGCTCTGTATTGTCTGGAGTTTGCGGAGTAGGGACTTGTTGATGCCGGCGTAGAGTGCGTTTCCATAGTCCAGTCTGCTGGTGATGCGTGCGTGGGTGACTGTCTTCCTTGACTCAGAGGTGATCCACTTGAAGGTCTTGCGGAGGATGCAGAGGGTGTTGAAGCAGCTGGAGGTGACGGCGTTGACCTGTCGGTTCATGGTGAGTGATGAGTCGAGTACGATGCCGAGGTTCTTGGCATGGTCTGAGGGGGTAGGTGGGCTTCCGAGGGCAGTCGGCCACCAGGTGCTGTCCCATGCAGAAGGGGTGGTACCGAGGACGAGGACTTCTGTCTTTTCGGCGTTGAGCTTCAGGCAGCTGTTGGTCATCCAGACTGCGACGTCTTGCATTCCTTTCTGGAAGTTGAGTTTGGCAGTGGTGGGGTCTTTGGTGAGGGAGAGGATGAGCTGGGTGTCGTTGGCGTAGGATATGATGTTGAGGCCGTGTTGTCAGATGATGGCTGCGAGGGGGGCCATGTAGATGTTGAAGAGGGTGGGGCTCAGTGATGAACCCTGTGGGACTCCGCAGGTGATTTTCGTGGGGTCGGAGAGGAAGGGTGGCAGTCTGATCCTTTGGCTTCTTCCGGTGAGGAATGATCGGATCCAGTCCAGGGCTGTTCCTTGTATGCCTGCGTCGTGTAGTCTGGTGACTAGTGTGCGGTGGGAGATGGTGTCGAAGGCCACTGATAGGTGGAGTAGGATGAGGGCTGCGGAGTGGCCTTGGTCCAAGAGGGTACGGATGTCGTCTGTGGCGGCAAGTAGGGCGGTCTCTGTGCTGTGGTTGCTTCGGAATCCGGATTGGGACGGGTCGAGGACGGCGTTCTCTTCAATGAATCGTGTCAGTTTCCTGTTGACTGTTTTCTCTGCAACTTTGGCTGCGAAGGGGAGGAGCGAGATGGGCCGATAGTTCTTGAGG
Source organism: Calotriton arnoldi (assembly GCA_963921515.1). NCBI lineage: Eukaryota > Metazoa > Chordata > Amphibia > Caudata > Salamandridae > Calotriton > Calotriton arnoldi. Next base: position 787,929 of record CAWUFW010009225.1, read on the forward strand.
TCGGTGGGGTCAGCTGTGGGCTTCTTGAGCAGGGGTCTGACTTCTGCGCGCTTCCAGTCGTCTGGGAAGGTGCCTGTTTTGAAGGTGGTGTTGATGATGCGTTGTAGTTCGGGTGCGATGGCGGCCGTGCCTCTGTGGTAGATGTGGGGGGGTCAGGGGTCGGTGGGGGCCCCCGAGTGGATGCTTTTCATGGTCGAGGCGGTGTCTTCGGCTGTGAATGGTGTCCAGTTGGAGATGGTGGGCTGGCTGGTGTTTCTGGGGGGTGGGGGGCCGTCTGTGGCACCTGGTGGATGGTCGATGAAGTTGTCATAGAGGTTTTTGATCTTGAGGTGGAAATAGGTTCCAAGCTTGTCACAGTGGTCTTGGGATGGGGTGATGTCTGTGGCTTCGCTGCTTGGGTTGGTGAATTCTTGAATGACACTGAAAAGTTCCTTGGAGTTGGTGGAGTTGGCCAGGATTTTTTTGTGGATGAAGTTCCTCTTGGTGGCTCTGATCTGGTTCTGGTAGTCCGTCATGGCGTCCTTGTAGGTGGTGTGGTTTTCGGTTGTCTTGGTGTTTCTCCAGTTCTTCTCCAGGCGTCTGCAGGTGCGTCTGGCTTTTTGGAGAGCATGGTGAACCAGGTGGCTTTCCTGGGGCGGTGTCTGTCGGGGTTGCGTAGCGGGGCGAGCTCGTCTGTGCAGTTGGAGATCCAGGTGTGGAGTTCTCTGACTGCGTCGTTTGCGTCGGGTGCCCAGGTGTGGTTGTCTCGGGTGAGGGTGGAGTTAAGTTGCTCGTTGGTAACCTTGCTCCAGTTCCTTCGAGGTGGGCGTGGGGCTGGTTTGGGTGCCTTGGGTTTGTTGATGGTGAAGTGTACGCAGTAGTGGTCGGTCCATGGCGGCTGCACTGTGTGGCTGAATTGGACGCTGTTTCATGCCGCGAAGATGGGGTCGAGGGTGTGTCCTGCTCTGTGGGTCGGTGTGTTGACGAGTTGTTTAAGTCCGATGCTGGCGAGGTTGTCACGAAGGATAGTGGAGTTTCGGTCGCTGGGGTTGTCGAGTTGAAGGTTCAGGTCTCCAATGAGTATGTAGTTTGTTGAGGCGATGGCGTGGGGTGCAATGAAGTCGGTGATGGTGGTGGCGAAGGGTGTTCGTGGGCCGGGGGTCTGTAGATGAGGGTTCCTCAGAGTGTGGCTTTGGGGGTGGTCTGGATCTTGAAGTGCAGGTGTTCGGCGGAGGGGAAGGTTTCGCTGGAGGTGGTGAGGCAGAGGGTGATCTTGTGGGCGATGGCGAGGCCCCCTCCTGGGTGGTTGGGGCGGTCTTTCCTCTGGATCTTGTATCCGTTTGGGATGGCGGTGCTCATGTCGGGGGCGGAGGATGCGTTGGTCCAGGTCTCTGAGAAGAAGGCGATGTCGGGCGAGAGAGAGTCGAGTAGGTTCCAGATTTCCATGGCGTGTTTGTGTACGGAGCGTACGTTGAGGAGGATGCATTTTAGGGTGTCACTAGTGCTGGCGTCGGCGGTGTTGGAGGCCGGGGTGGCGGTGAGGGTCTGGTGGCAGTGGAGGCAGGAGAACTGGCCGTGGGTCGTGTTCGGCGAGGCCTGTTGGCATTCTCTAAGTCTTCCAGGGTTGAGTGCGAGGAGGGTGGTGGTGTCGTAGCGATGGGTAGTGGGAAGTCCAGGGTTCCTGGCGCTGGCCGCGGTCGGGTCGCGGACGGGCACAGACAGACTTGCCTTTGGCGCGCCAGCGGCGTGACCGCGCAGCGGCCACCATTAAGTAGGGGAGGTGGGAGGGAGGAGAGCCTGGGAGGCGGGAGCGGGGGAATTCTGGGGGGGAGGGGCCACAGGGGCAGCAGCAGCGAAAGGCGAAAGGAACAGGCAGGCATGACAAAATTAAAACAGTGGTGGAATTAGAGCAAGACACAGATGGGCACAATAACAGTGGCACAACAGGGAAAAATTAAGGGGAAAAAAAACGGCTGAGAAAGGTTACGGTGGTTGCAGGCAGTCTGGTTCCAGTTGGAGCGGGCAGCAGGCACAGGAGCGGGCAGCAGCCTCGAACCTCCCAAGGAGGAGGTCGGGGTCTGGAGGCAAGAGACGGCACAGCTTGAGCTGCGGGGAGAGAGTGGACCTAGACCAAGGGTCGGAGGTCTGTGTGTGGTTGTGATGGTGTGATGTGTGCAGATTTGCCTCTCCTTTGTGCTGTCGGGTTGGGCCCTTCAGTTGTGGAGTAGTGCAAAGGAATCTGGTCAGGGAAGGGCCTGGTTTTATACTCAGCTATGTGGGTGGGGGAAAATGGAGTATTCATGTCAGGTGTGTTGTGTGGGTTGACCTGGGATTTGTGTTTTTTACTTGCCATGGGAATGTGTCATTGGGGTATGTTAGGTGTTTGTTGAGGCTGAGCCAGATTACTGGCCATACTTGGTAGCCTTGTTGTGTGTTATTTTTCGACCGCCATTACTCTTCCGGAGCGACCGCGGCGGTCGGAATACAACAGCCCTTTCGCCGGCTCTCCCATTCATCAATGGTTGCGATCGCAGCGGTTGGAAACAACTGATCGTTCCGCTGTCACCGCAATCGTATCCTAATTTCATGTGTGGTCAATCCGCTGGCCGTGCGGGGCTTTTGGGTCTTTCCGCATCAAATCCGACCGCTGCGGACTGATTTGCACCTGCTCCGCACGCTCCTGGCGGACTTTCGTGGAATCCGCCCGCCGCGGTCAGATTACTCTGGCGGTTCATCCTAATCTGACCGCCGGTTTTCCCGCGGTACATGCCGACGGTTAATTTCCGCTACCACGGCGGTCGGAATGCTTTTCTGACCGCCATCGTAATCGGCCCCTAAGTCCCATACTTGACTATTTTGAGTATACCTGGGTGGGAAGGCTACACAGATCTCGACACAGAAGGCAACCTAAATACCACATTCCATGGTGGAATGTATATAACAGTTCCCTAAACAAAGAAGCTAAAACTAACAATGCTGCTGAAGGATGGCATAACGCCTTCCAAGCAACAACAGGCAGAACTCCACCAACTCTACATAAACTATTACTATATATCCAAAAAGAACAGAGCTACCAACAACTAAGGATGGAGCAGTCTGTAACACAAATAGGCCCAAAACTTACCAAACAAACTAGACAAATGTTTGAGTACTTACAATACAAAGTAAGACTATATCCAACAACTAAAGGCCTAGAATACCTAGAATTAATAGCCAAATCCCTACTTTAACTAAAAAAACATCTAAATACCCTAAAACTCATTACCAAAGTCATAACAAACAACTAAATATAATTTTTATATTTAAAAAAATATAGGGGCCCATTATGAAAATGGGCGGATTGCCACCGCCCGTATGGCGGTGGCGATCCGCCCGCTATTTTCCTCCGCCCGGCACACATTTTCCCCCGCCATATTACTATGGCGGGGGGGGACCCCGGCGGATGGAAAGACCGTCCGCCGGTCGACTCGTCGACCGGCAGAAAAGGGGCATTATATGGTGGCAGTGTCTGCAAGACACCGCCATCCATATTATGATGCTGGCGGAGGTGTGCCTTTCCACATACGGTAACTGCTATTGGGGACCCGTTGCAGGCCCCCGGAGTGTTGGGTGGGTGGAGGGTGCACATTGGGGGTACCTATGGTACCCCCCTGCATTTCAATGTACAACGTGGCAGGCACCGCGCGGTGCCTGTCACGTTGTGCATTAAAAAGCACAACTTGCATTTCTGGCATTGCGGCGGGCGGTGCTTTCAGCACCGCCCGCCGCAATGTCAGGAATGTGGGATGCGCCCGCCAGTGTGGCGGGCGCATCCTAATGGCATTTGCGGGACCGCCGCATACATTGCGGGCGGTCCCATTTCCCGGGGGTATGGCGGGCGGACAAAGTCCGCCCGCCATGCTAATGACCCCCATAATTATTTTGTCAAATATATTAATTATTATACAAAAAATATTTGGACATAATAATGATATTTCATGAAATATAAATCACAATAACAATGTCTTTTTTAAACATTTCCCTCCCACAATAAATAATTTAAAATGACTTACTGTTTCCGTAGCTGAAGAAACGAAATCCCAACTGCCATAAATAAATCCAGGTTTGTCATAATCCCAATAAGCAACAAGAATGCCCCCAAAAAATGGAAAACTCCAACTGTTTAAAAAGTAATCCACTGCAAATAACTCCACAAACGATAAACCATAAAAATCCTGAAAAACGTATTTAAAAAAAGAATCGTTCCATGAAAAACTCGAAAAATTAAGGAAGTGTAAAATAATTATCAGTTGTCTAAAACTAATACACTCTTCCTTTACTAAAAAAAACGCAATCTTCTCCCAACCGGAACTTCCAATCGACCAAAACCTGTAAAGAAACAAAACAATCCCACTCACACAAATATACACATAAATTATAACATAATACTAATAAATATATTACTAACACGGTAGTTTAAACATATTTTCACATATCTATATAATTCTAACATCGACCGATTAACAAACTGACAACATATCGCTAACACATAACTAAAACATACAATTCACCAAAACTTTAAAAACCTAACACAACACACACTCCCTAGTACTTAACTACCTTCAAATTAAACTAAAATTAAACTTTAAATAAAGAAAATTAAACTTACCTTACCCGTTGCGACGCAGCTTCCAACCGCGAGCTTCTCCCCTCAGAAATGACCCACAACAAATTCGAGCTGTTACAAAATACAAGTCAGAAACAAATATGGCTGCTTTAAACATTAAAGATTTATCTAATTCTTTAATAAACTGATAGAACATTATAAATACATTGCTGTAAATTTTTGTAAAAATACTACAAAATAATATTTATGTATTAAAAATTATTTCTTATTTTTTTTGTAATGTAAAATTATAATAATAAATATTATTAAACATTTAGGGGCCCATTACGATACCCGGCGTAAAAAAATCCGCCAGGCATGGAAGCGTCAAAAATCCGCCCGCACACACCGCCTGAACACCGACCACGCCATTACGATTACACAAACCGAAAACCGCCATCGGCGGAAAAATCACACAAAATACCGCCCGCCAACTTCCGAGTCGGAGTCAAACCGCCCGCCATGGACGGAAACACGCACGACAACACAAAACCGCCCGCCCTCACGGCCGACACACCGCACGTGAAATTACGATCGCACCGACATGAGCGCGGAAAAACCACAAATATACCGCCCGCCAGCGCAAACAACGCCGATGAGAATCGACACGGCAGAAGCCATGGCGCCAACGTACCTGCACAGAAACCATCCGCACACAAAACCAATAGCACACAACATGGCCAACAAGTCCACACAGCAAGGCACGCACAAATACACAAGCACAGTACACATCCCGAAAACACCCCCCGGACAAACAAAAAATACAAAGGCCAGAACCCCAGACACAACACACCTGAAAACAACAGACCATGAGGACACACCCACATAGGTGAGTACAAAAGCAGCACTCCCACAGACCACAACCCCTTGCTACATTGCAAACTAGAGAGGAGAGGAGAGGACACAGTGACACAGCAAGGACAGCAGCACACCACAGAAACGCACACATCACAACCACCACCACCACCACCACCACCACCAAACACCACCACCACCACCACCAAACACTGGCACCACAAACCCCCTGCACATTACACAACACACACCGCACCAGCACCACAAACACCATGGCACCACAAAGAATGCCCAAGTTCACGCCCATGGAGCTGACGGTCATGGTCGACGAGATCATCAAGGTGTACCCACAAATCTATGGGAACATGGTCCAGCACACACCACTAGCCACCAGAAACAGAATGTGGAACCGGATCGTAGACCAGGTCAATGCAGTCGGGACCCTGCCCAGGAACAGAGGTGAAATAAACAAACGTTGGAATGACGTAAAGAGCCTGGTCAAGAAGAAGGAGGGCAAAAACAGAGAGCTGGCTGCCGTCACTGGCGGAGGGAATCCCGCGCTCTTTAAGACCTTCAAAGCGTGGGAGGAGAAGGTGCGAGTCGTAATACATCCGGAGATCCTCGCCGGATTAGCAGGGGGAGTGGAGGCTGGTAAGTACAAACTAATGTATACCAGCACACCGCTATGTACTCACATGCGCAACCACCATGCCACAGCTCCCAGGGACAAACACCACCATGTCCAGCACACAATACACAACACATCACACACACATGCAACAGACACCACCACACACAGCCCAAACCGAACAACTGTAACATAGGTGGGGACATGTGTACACTCAGCCAGCCACGTAACCACCAACAGGTCCCCAAATATGCCAGAAGCGCCACAACGAGCACCCACCACACCCATGTGTCCGCCACAGCTGCACTAACCGACAAGTAACAGGTAAGTGGCAGGAACACAAAGTGCAGTGGGTGGGAGGGTGGACAGCCCAAGTACAACACACACCAGGCCCCAGTCCCACAGCACAGCAAGGAGGAGCATCCCCCACACCCCACAGCCACGTGTCAGCCACCGCAGTGCACAACGACAGCCGAAAGGCAGACATCACGGTCCACAGCAATCGGTGTCAGTGGGTGTCCAGCCACCCCCACGACCCACAACACCCCCCACCCCCACAGACCTGCAACATGGAGCACCCCCCGCTTAGAGCCATGTGGCATCCAGTACAGTGCACGCACGAACAACTTGCAGGTGGGAAACTGGACAGGGCTGGATTACTGGAGGCATGAGGACCATAACACGACCAACACATGGGACATGTCACGTAGCAGACGAACACGCAGCACCGCCCACCGTCACGAACAAGTGAACAATGTGCACACGGACATGAACAACAGACTCACATCCCACATGACCCATCACATACATAGCAACACCCAAGGAGCCACGTCTGCATGCACAAGCCACACTTAATATAGTACCACACGGCAGCCACTGTGCAACTCATCACACACAACCGAAACACCATTGAAGTCCTGTCCATGTAGCCCCTACTGCTTGTCAACCACACACCCCACAACTACGCCTATGTAAGACAAACAACACTAGACGCAACAGAGCGGAACAACATATATGCACACGAACACCACTGAACCCATCAAACACACAGACACACCATGCACATACAACATACCATCCATCCAGTCAGCCCCAGTCTCATGAAAGGCATGTCATCCGCACAGCTGCCACACATACAGCAGTCACGCTAAGATACATGCCCATGACCAACCATGTGCCAGAAGTCAATGAAGCGCACGACACACTGTGAGCAACAACACACAACATGGGCCACACCCCCCGAGCACTGCAGTGATGCACATGGCACAGGGCAGCACGCACACCAAGGAGATGGGACAACTGCAATACGTTGGCTGGCACACAACCATCACTCACTCATAACGATGCGTCCAATGCCATGTCCAGTAATCACAACAGACAGCAAATATGCAGGCCATGTCAAGCATGCACACACCTCAAACCATGCACTGTCATGCTGCCACAACACATGTCACGTTCGGCACCCATGGCTCACAGCATATACCCCAAAAGCATATCCCCTCCCAAATGCGAATCTGGGGCATGGCCCCCATGTTGCCATATGCGTTCCCAAGCGTTCCATTTGAACCCCAAAAGCATATCCCCTCCCAAATGCGAATCTGGGGCATGGCCCCCATGTTGCCATATGCGTTCCCAAGCGTTCCATTTGAACCCCAAAAGCATATCCCCTCCCAAATGCGAATCTGGGGCATGGCCCCCATGTTGCCATATGCGTTCCCAAGCGTTCCATTTGAACCCCAAAAGCATATCCCCTCCCAAATGCGAATCTGGGGCATGGCCCCCATGTTGCCATATGCGTTCCCAAGCGTTCCATTTGAACCCCAAAAGCATATTCCCTCCCAAATGCGAATCTGGGGCATGGCCCCCATGTTGCCATATGCGTTCCTAAGCGTCCCATCTGAACACCAAAAGCAAAGTACAAACCAGACCCAGGATGGGCCACGAGCCCGCATACACCAGAGTCACAATAAGTAGGGGCACAGCAACACACCCATCGGCATGGCCAATCCGTCCCATGCCACATGTGCACAGCACACAGTCCCATTGCCAAGCACACACAACTACAAATGCTACAGCCACACACACGCCTCCGGGGAAACCCATGTACGAGATTGCACGAACTGTTAATGTCAGACGACAACTACATACTTCGCCAGGTGCAACACAATAACAAATCTCATTCTCTCCACAGGTGACGAACTGCTGGATGCTGGGGATGGAGCCAGCAGCCAGCACAGCCAGCCTACAAGCCCCCAACGAGGACACACGGATCTGGAGGATCTGTCCTCCTCTTCGGACACGGACCACCAAGCAGGCCCATCTGGTGTGGCAGGGCCCAGCCGCTCCCCAGGACCCCTCCTACCCACCAACCCATCATCCAGGGCTGCTGAACATTCCCAGCCCCCTGCTGCCACTGTCGTTGCGGCCACACCCACGGTCATTGCGGCCACACCCACGGTCATTGCGGCCACTACCATTGCCGCAACCGCCACCATCGCCGCACCGACCACCACCGCCGCCACCACCACCACCACCACGTCTTCGCTGGCACCAGCCCCAGCGCAGGTGGTGGCCCGGCCGACTGGATCCACCCTGGGAGCCACAGCGAGGACCGTGGTGAGCAATGTGGCTAGTGGGCAGGCCGGTGGCAGCAGGACTGGTAGGAGGAGCAGGGTCAGGGAAACGCCAGCCTCCCCTGGGAGCCATGCCCTGCCTCAAATGGCCAGAGTCCTTGGGGCCTATGAAGAGGCCCAAGGACAATGGGTCCGGTCTGCTTCAGACACGCGTGAGGTGCTGGGGGTGCTGAGGTCCATGGACGCCCGTATGGGCCAACTCGTGGACCTCATGGGCCAGCTGGTGGTGGCGGTGAGGTCACTGCCAGGGACAGCAGCTCCCCCTCCGCCACAACCTGCCGGGGCGCAGGGTGGAGCAGCAGTGTCCAGTTCCCCTGCGTCCACAGCCAGTGAGCACACCTCAACCACCAGCATGTCGCAAGCAGGCACCCCCCTCGCAAACGTGGAAGGGGCCGTCCGAAGTGGAAACAGATCTCCCGGGAGAACTTCGCACGCTCCAAACGCAAGTGAGGCAGCCAGCCAGCCTTCCGCCAGCCTTCCTTGACCAGCCACTGCATTGACTTGGACTACGATCCCACTCCACACAGCCATCTGGATGGCATGTGTGTGTTGGACTATGGACATAGAACCAGTGGGTACACCCTGATCATCACGCAGCCATGACCGACAGCTCATTGTCACTGCACGCACCACTTTTGTCATCACCTTACACACAATCACATGTCACAGTTTGTAATAAATGCACCTTTTTCACTAACTGCTGTTTGTGCCCTGTGTTTTATTTGTACGGAATACAACGGCCACCTTGGGCGGAAAGGCACCTGATGCGTGGCATGGCAATTGAATCCGGAGGGCCTGTAGGGACCTAGGGGTGGGAGACAGAACAGGAGCACATTCAATGAGTGTGTCACACACCCATCACACAGTACATGTCAACAACTACAAGCAATGTACACACATCGCACAGAGCAATAGGGCACAATGCCACAGCCACCAACAGTGGCATACTACCCTGGCCATGGAGCGTTGACACACAGCACGCAGAGAACAAACGGCCACCCTGACACAGCACACACACACCTGCACAGATACAGCCACATCAGCCGTCGTACATGGACACTCACCGTCAAGTGAAGTAGCGGGCGATGAGCTGCTGCCGCACATTACCAGCTTCCTCCTCTCCGCTGTCCTCCTCACTCGAGCTGTCCTGGTCTGCGGGCTGGGGCCCTGGTTGATCTCCGTCATCCACGATGAGGGGGATCTGCTTCCGAATGGCCAGATTGTGCAGCATGCAGCACGCCACCACTATCTGGCACACCTTCTGTGGGGAGTACGCCAGCGCACCCCCGGTGCGGTCCAGGCACCTGAACCTGGACTTGAGGAGGCCAAAGGTACGCTCGACCACACGTCTGGTCCTCCCATGTGCCTCATTGTAGCGATCGTCTGCTGGGGTGCGAGGATTCCTCAATGGACTGAGCAGCCATGCCCCATTCGGGTACGCAGAGTCACCTGGGTGTGAGGGACACAGAGAACCATTGCAATTCCAACTGGACAGGGGACAGCATCGCACAACCGGCACGCTACACCACTCCACATACTCACCGACAATACAGGCACGATCCTGTTGCATATTGGACATCAGTCGTGGCAAGATGCTGTTGCGCATTATGTGTGCGTCATGGGCCGAGCCTGGGAACTTTGCACACACGTGGGTGATCACCATGTCCGCAAGGCACACCACTTGCACATTCAGGGAGTGCGTGTGCTTCCTGTTGCGGTACAGGTGCTCAGTGGCCTGTGGTGGAACAAGGCCGACATGTGTGCAGTCAATGGCTCCAACGACGTGTGGGATTCTGCCAAGGGCATAGAATGCACCCTTCACTGCCGCCAATTCACGAGCCCTGGGGAAGCGGATGTACCTGTTTCGGTACAGCATCATGGCTGCCAGTACATCCCTCAGCACCTTGCTGAACATGGGCTGGGACATCCCTCCTCCAATGCCCACTGTGTGCTGGAATGACCCAGTGGCGAAGAAATGCATGGCGGCCATCACCTTAGCCGTGGGGGTGACAGCAGTCGGATACACCCTGCGAGGACGGAGATGGGGTTCTAACATGGCACACAGTCGATGCAGGGTTGGCCTGTCCAGCCGAAACTTCCTAATAACCTCTGTATCGTCCATGTCCGCCAGCAATTGGTATGGGCGGTCAATGTTCGGTCTCCGCCTAGGGACAATGGCAGAGGACACATGTCAAAGCAACACGACACATAGCAATTTCGCATACACATCACTGACATGACTGAGCAAGCACATGAGCCACAGCCCAGCTGTCAAGCTGGGACGGCACGGCCACAATACACTTACACAGGTCTCCCAACAATGGCAATGGCTAGTGATACAAACCACTGCCATGTGCATGCACATGGGGATCTAGGCCCCAATGACTTGCGGGGCGTGCTGATGGGGACTGACTGCATATCCGTCAAGCGGCAACGCCACGGCAACATGAATGTCTGCTGAGCATGGAACTGCTTCCGCGGCTGGATGAGTATGGCACACGACGACGACGATGTGGGCACAGGCTGAGCGGCCAAAACAAGTGGGACCTGTGGCACGAGGGGATATGAGACAGTAGTAGGTGTCAGCACTGCACCCTATGTACAGCACTGTACGGATCACACCTCCCGAAACATTGACAGGTGTCCACATTGACAGCCCCATGCCAAGACGGCTGTGTGCTTGCAGTCACACGTCACAGGTGAGAGGTTACATTGCACGTGCCAGGTGGCAGACGTACATAGTGGGAGCTGGCATGTGTGTGCATGTGTCTCCTGTTCAGGATCCACCAGATGGGCGCTGACTCTGTACTGACCATTGGACACAGCATGTTCCGTGGAAGGCTTGTGTGTGTGGGATGGTGGCACTGGATGTGCCTCCGTTGGGTGGGGGGCCATGCACAGGGCGGGTACGTCGATGATTGCGCATTGTTGGTCACGGTGGGTGCACCAACTAAGATGTGTTGCCCTGTGTTCAATTCCTATGTCCGCATGATGATGGACTGTAGATGTGGGCAGACTACACATTGGTCGATGTGCTGTCTATATGCATGTGCCTTCACACCAGGCACAGCTGCCCCTGCACATGTGACCCCTGCTGGACTCGCTGCTGGGTCTGTGGAGCTGATGCACCTTCTGCGCGTGGGGCGGACAGCTCTCCTCACTTCCCTCATTGCGCATGTCATGACTTTGCCGCAGGTGACATGGATCATGGAGGGCCCACATGTACGCGTGGGTAGGCTACACATGATTGTACACTGGTCGCCACCCCCAGTCAGTGTTTCGAATGGGAAGGTTGTCATGCTGGTGGTATGTTCGATGTGGCGGATGGGCGGGCCTAGGTGCGGGCTTACATTCCGGACATGGGGGGTAGTTGGATTGGCGACTAGTTGCAGTACACACGGGACACGTCTCTTCCTTTCCACATCTGGGTCATCCCTTGTACTAACTGACAGTGATACAGTCATCTTCGCCCCAGCCCTCATGTCCTCCCCTCGCTCCCCCAATATGCATGCTCACCTGCGAGGCTAGCGCTTGCACAGGCAGCCCCAAGCTCGCACCAGAGAGGGCAAGGAGTGTATGTGTGGGTCCAGTTGCACGAGTGGGCTGTCTCAGGGTATGATGTGTTGCGGGACGCCGTCCACCTGCGTGGTGCCCCAAATGGAGACCCGGCCTGCATGGACTATGCATCACAGTCTTCGCCTTCCGGATCCGCCACCTGTGACACCCAGTGGCTGTGGCTGCCCTTGCGGCCAGGCCGTGTCCGTCTGTGGCTGATGGCCCACACATTCACTCTTTGGCCTCTCTGGGGAGGGCTCGGGGGTGGTGGCGCACGCGCTTGCACTTAGTCGCAATGGCATGTGGCGTGGTTGGTATGATGGGCAATGGATGGGATGGTGCGAGCCACCTCCCGTGACGTCAGTGCTGCTCGTGCTGTGGTGCGTCCCCCTACACTTCCATTTGACTTGTGCCATGCTAGACGTTGAGGTTCTATTGCCTGCGTGATATGACCAGGAGGAGCGCGAGGAGACCTCTCACACACCATGCTCCACTGCCATCCCGTGCCCTGTATCGCCTGTGCGGATTGACTATGTTGGGGTTACACCTGGTCGACTGGGGCTGTGTGTGCCTTGTCAAGGGGCATGGCGGGCGCACAACAGGATCCAGCTTGTCCACAGAGGGTGGGCTGAGGTGCGCCTGGTACCGCTTTGTACGTGTGCCCGGCTGCTGTGCACACACGTGTTCACTCCCCCCGACAGGTGTCCTCTCACAATGCCCAGGGAAGCGGTGGTGTACTGTTCATGACCCCTCCCAACACGGCGTGCTCCAACTTGGCATGTGCGCATCTACCCGTCGCACCCACCCACCTGAGCACTGCGTCCATACGACTTCACACGACACATGTGTGTCTTCCACAGTAGTGCTACTCATTTGCGTTGACATCCAATACCAGTGGACTACATGGTCATGTCACGACTGCCGTGTACTTCACATACTCTCATCCTCTCTCATTCGTACTTGTGAAATGAGTCAGCGGAGACAGTTTTGGTTTCAAACATTATATTGAGTCTTCTGTCCTCTGTGATGCAGTATAGTGGACACTACTGGCAGCGGAATACATGTTGAGGATATACTGAGCATGATTGCAAATGTGATAGGGTGTGGGGTTACATGTGATTGGCTGTTGCATGTGGGATGTGGGCTTCAGAGTGACATCTGCTTGGCCAAGGCTGTGCTAATGTACATTTACGTATAGCTGCGGAGCTGCGGACTTTGACACAGACGGTATACATGTAGCCTACCAGACCGCTTGGCATCATGGGCACAGTCCATCTCAGTTCCATGTGACAGGTTTGCTGCGGTTGTTCCTCATGCACGCGTGCATGTGAGATGACATCAGGGCATGTGCTTGCGTGCATGCAGCGGCGTGCCACTTGTTGTTGCACTGTGGTGGTTACTGGACATGTCACAGTCACTGGGGTCGTGTTGTTGTTGTATGCACTTGTCGTCCATGCAAAGGTCCTGGTATGGTATTCCCGGGGCGGGGGTGGGAGGGGTGCAGCACCCACAGACTCCAGGCGACCTATTCATGTCCACTGAGCGGTGTGTGTGTCCATGGGCGCTGGATCCATGTCGTGTCCTGGTTGTTCGTGCAGTTCCGTCCATGTGGGTGCGATACACAGAGCCCATGCCACTGCCTCCCACGATGCATGCGGTGTTCCTGGATGTGATGGGGAACAGTGTGCATGTCCCGGTCATATCCGATGTCATGGCGATGTCGTTGATGGTGTGGTTACAGTTGCCGGTCGTTTGGTATGGCTATTGTGGTGGTGACTGGCCAGTCCGTGCGGAAGCTAAGCATGGGTGCGGGGTTGGACATCATAGGTCACTCGGGGAACCTGCGTTGTGGTCCGACGAATTGACAGGTTGTCAGGTATGCGATGCCGTCCAGCAGGGCTTCCATGTCATTGGTGGTGTACATGTTTGCCAGCCAATGTAGCGGATGGTGGCTGTCAAGGTGTTGTTCGTAAGTTGTCCCTTGGAGGACCATGATGGGGCATGCTGGGTGACATTCGATGTAGCTGTTCTCGATGATCCGTCGTGTGGAGGCACAGTGGTCCCATTTCAGTGCGGGTGCGATGTTGGCCACATACGCCATGCCCCCATAGGCAGAGCAGGCCCTGTCGTGTGCGTCCAGAGGGAGGAGTAGTGGTAGCAGGTCCGCCTTCAGACATGCCGGGTTGGAGAGGCATATCTCGACGGGATGCTGGTATGGACACCTCCGACAGTAGAAGACGGGCATGACGCAGCTGAACAATGTGATGCGGTAAGTCAGTCGGTAACTTACGTTCAGCAGGGACAGGAGATCGCATCCCAATGTATGGAACAGGTTGGTTTTGTACAGCTTGAGCTGTTCGGCGTAGTTGGGTAGGTGTGTTGCGGTTGCCATTTCCCAGCGGTGCGTTGTGGTGGCGTGCTCCGGCTGTGTGTGCAGTCTGCAATGTGCATGCTTCGAGGTTGCTGTGAGCTCTGTGTAGTCGTAGGGAGACAGGACTTTTGTTCTGTTTGCTTGTTTGGAGGACACGGGCCCTCTTCCCACATGCTTCTCAGACAGTTCAAGGTCAGTGATGTGTGACTCCTTCCAATTAACTTGCATGTGGCCGACATGGGGGAGTGTTTTCTTCTTTCTTCCCCGTCCGTTGTGTGCTTCTGTGATATGCGCTATCTGCCCTGTGGTCGGTCTCCTCGGCATGCCTGTGTTGGTCTATTCTTGGACAATGGCTGTATTCACCGGCTTCTGTCGTAGGGCTGTGGTTTCGGAGTTGGAATGGAAGGTCATTCAGTGCTGTCTGCTCTCCCTTGTGTGGGCGGCAGGCTGCCTTTCCGCTCTGCGTTGGGCCTTGTGTGTGAATGTTATTCTTGGGCCACCTGTTGTCGGTCCCCGGGCTCTTTGGTGTTCCGTTTTATATGTCTTGTTCATATGTGCAGGGTGGTATGGGTGTTTCAGTGTGGTACTGGCGTTCCTCTTCCCGAAGGGGCCCTGCTTCTCCTAGTTGGTGTTGACGCCGCTGTGTGCTTCGCCATGTTTGTTACACTGGGGTGTGTCCTGCTGTTGCGTGTCTTCACTGACATGTGTGCGTCGGTTGTGTGGCGTTGGGTGTTGTCCGTGAATTGGGCGTTGGGGACATGTCTGTGGCAGGCCTGTCACGTGTCATGTGCGTTCGGGGTGGGGCTGATGTGTGTGCTGCTTGGTTGTGTCCCTGTGTCTGTGTGCGACGCATGCATGGCGCTGCGGTTGGCCTCTGCGTTGTGCGCATGTGTGGCAGCGTCATCGGCGCTTTGGGGCCGTGACGGGGTGGTTGGTTCCTAGTCCCAGGTGGTGTGCACACATGTGTTCCGCGATGTTACGATTTGGCCTGTGTATCATATGTGGATGCAATGGTGGATGTGTTGTGTACACGCGCTGGTGGGGGGTTGTCCGCTTTTTCCGCCCTTGCACTGTGTGCGCTGTTTGCGTGCACTTGTTGTGTGTGTGCCTACCTGCGTCTCCGTGGTACGTTGCGTCCTTGGTGGTGCATCAGCAGGAGCATGGGGAGGGCCTGCAGTGCTGGATTCATGCTCGGGGAGCCGCTTTTCGTTGTCCGTGCTCGGCATCCGTGTTACCGCTTCGGTTTGTCGTACGGTGTCTCTTAGCCGTGGGAGCCGTTTGTTTGCGGCATCGTAATTTATGCGCCAGGCGGGACGTGTTTCGTCGGACGGTGTGTGTCAGTTAGCTGCGCCGCTACGTGTACGGGCGCACTTTGATGGCGGACGGTGTTGCTGGCTTGCCGGCGGTGTTTGGCCTACTTTTCGCATCGTAATTGGACGGGCGTGTGGACTGCTGCGTGCCGGCGGTAACTGGTGCTTTTGCATCCGCCAGCACGGCGGTGGTGCTTCCGCCCGCCATCGTAATGT